>NIPQ01091635.1:0-33769 GCA_002806875.1 Lepidotrigona ventralis hoosana
GTGACGTCAAGTGTCACGAGCCTGTGTTTCCCAAGTGCCAAGTACACACGTCAACCGTCTATCCAGCCTGTCAACTTCGCTTTCGTTCTTTTTTTTGACAACATCCACCGTTGTCCTGAGGCGTTCGTATCACGCGCGTGCACGCAACAAGATCGACGATCGCCGATTGTGCGCGAATTGTACGGAGCCGTTTCCGCGTAAGAACTTTACGCGTTGAACGCGGGTGATATCGCTCCGTAGACGGAGCGAGACGCGAGTGGAACTTTCAGGCCCTTTAAATCCCCGACTGTGCGTTTACACGCGCGCGCGCGCACACACTACACATACACAAAACGACAGTTCTCATGTACCTCGAACGAGGGATTTAAACCTTGACAAGCCGCGATTTCTTTTTCGCGTCGTTTCAGTCTCGTTCGAACGCCCTTCGCGCGTTATTCGGTGAGTTTAGCGTTTATCCTGGCGTTCGTTTTCACTCCCGATGCCGGCATCGTGCATTCACGTTCGCGTCGTCCTTAGCCACCAGGGCTTGTGATCGAGTTCTCGAGTTCGACCGCGATCCACAGTGCGATCGGTTTCGATCGTTCTTTTTTTCTCGCGTGTGATCTCACGTGTGATCTCCCTCCCCGCTTTGAGGTTAGAAAATTATGTAACGTTAAACGCTGATCGCCGAACCTGTCTGAACCGGCTCGGAATGTGGGATTTGTTTGCAGTTTCCGGCGAGACGTACTTCACTTGGTGAGTAATGCTGTTTTATTACTTCTTGTCATGCAAATGGCAACCGAACGATTTTCATCATTTGGAGTACACATAATGTGATTAATGATATACGTAGATTATTTCGGAGCAAAATACGTAGCGAATGTTTGTTAAATCACTAACCCAATTTTTTGCAATACTTTACGCTACATTTCGCGTTTTTTAACGATATATCTACAATTTGGAGTAAATTGACCGTGAAAATCGAGTAATTTTTTTTAAATTAAAGAATTAATATTTAAAAACCTTTAGAACGGAAAGGTGAAGAATATCATCATTTGAATATCACGTGTTGCGTCTGTTTACGAGCTTGTAGCATAACGTTTTGTCACGAACGCGTAGGATTCTGATACTTTCGCACTTGAGCAACCGTGAAATTCGAGGCGATTTAATTTTCGCGCGTTGCGTGTAGTTGTGTCTCACGTCTCACGGAGTAGTAATGAAGGACATTTCGTAATTGTCGATGCGATTAATTGAATTCTTTCACACATAAGGCTGCTAGCAAATATTTATATTTTTTAATGTTTTTGCAAAAATAGAATTGGCTTTAAACTCTTCTCACTTTATCTTTACGGTCTTTGCTTTCGCATAACCGGTACTTATCGTACAATCGCACAGCATTATCATATTGATTCGGTTCTGATGACACTCCATTCTTTTTCTCGATATTCTATATATAAATTACGCGATAAGGCGGTCGCAAAACAGAGTTTTCTTCAGGTAAGACGTCTTCGAAAATTTGATCATTTTATTTTGAATTCATTTTAATTTGTTGACATCATTGAGATATAAAGTAGATTGAGCAAGCTCGTTTAAATTCGATTTAGATACTCATTCCAGTTTTAATAAAAATAGAATATAAGATGTTAAATAGATATATTTCTGAAATTGAAATTTTGCCGTACAATGTTCAAGGCTGCGAAACACTTTTAGCAAACTACCAACACAATCTCCGAAAATAATTCACCAAGCACATGCTACGTGTAATTAATTGTAAAANCGTACGCTCGTTTCATCAAAAATCGGAATATCCGATTGCACAATTGGATAAGAATAAATAGAATTTTTTTACATTATTCTACTATTACCAATCACTTATGTTTCAATTACTTTCGCGCAATTTCCAATAAAGAAGCAATTAGGACAAGGATTAAAATTCATTTTTCAAAATGTTGTCCTCACTGCGTGTCACAATTACCAAATTGCGACACGTTTCCGTATCCATAGATACGCGTGTGCACACAATATTGCACGTCATAAATTCCTTTTTAATTGAAACAAATTTAATTTGCGACACGCACGCGTTTCGTTACGTACGTGACTGCCGTGTGAAATCTTTTGCACTGAATACTCGTGCACCGGTGGCGATCGAAGGCTAAAGCAACCCGTGGCGCGGATTTCCTGTGTCGTCCCGGTAGTCAACAACTCGGTTAATGTTTCATCTCTCTGTAACCGTGTATCTCTGTGTGTTTCAGGGATTGCCTTCGACGTGAATTGGATGCACTGACGTCATCTGGAGTTCGCTACACGGTGAGTACCACCATTGCAACGGCGTGACCCGAGCTCACAGTAGCGTAGTCGACGACAATTCGACCAGAGGGTTCGCGCCAGACGTAAATTGATTTACAAGTTATAGTACTTCAACCCTTATTGATACGTTGTCCGTTCGCATTTTTCAATCTTTCGTCGTGCTAACGATAGAACAAGTACTTTAGTATTATTTTTAATAATAAAATATATAAAGTTTTTATTTCTGCATGTCTTGTTCATTGTTTTCAATACTTCGTAGATATTGCAGTGTAATCATGAAATTAGATGCAAAGATACTTCTGATAAGAATATAGAATGTGTGTATTTATTATTTAACCTTGACGTATTATTTCACTGATTCTAAGTGTATTAAATTTTACACTGCTTGATGGTATTCTCATGCAAACAAAATGTAGAGTCCAATAAAGAAGATGTGCAATATTTCTCAGGCAAAGAATGTATCTTTCTAATTTTCAATCGTTTCACCCCGACAAATCGCTTCTACGCAACAACCACGCATAAATACCTTTTCAACCCTTCCTCCGAAATATGAATCTCTATATACGTGAAAAAAAGAAGAAAAAAAAGAAAGAAAAACGAGGAAGAACGCCACTCGGACGAAGAACAGGCCGTGACGGTAGGTAAAACACACCTTAACACGGTTAGCCGAGCCATGAATAAATTTAGCGACCGAGATTACGAGGCCGGTCAAGTAATAATGCGCGCGAGAAGAGGCGCGCCCTTAGCACCGTAGACGTTATCGAGCAAAAACCATCTCCCTTTCGCCCTGAAACGAGTTTCGTACGCGCCTCTATACACTCGTGCCACGACGCGTGTACACACACATACACACGCGCAGCCGGGGTGTTTCACACACGAGCGGGAAAAGCTCGACTCGAAAGCTCGTAGAATCCACGCGAACGACAAATGGAGAGCGTGCAGAGGGTTGGTCCGAGGGAAGGGGAGAGAAGGGTTGTAGCGCTCGAAAACATTTACAGCGAATCGGATTAACGCGGGTATTTAATCCCGCCCGCGGCTTTCTCGTCGGCAAAATGAAAAGGGGACAGTTTAAAAAGGCGTATTAAAAAATAAGGCCGGCGAAGGGTGGTGAAAGAGAGGGGGAGGGTGGAGGGTGGAAACGGACTGGTGAAACATGGCGGTGGCATGCGGAACGAAGGCGAAGAAGGAAGGTGGAAGATACCAGGGAGCGAGCGCGGACCTTCGATGAAATCTCATCTCTTTAATGGGAGAAACTTTTCCAGCGAGCGAAGTCATCTCCCTCGAGCTTTCTCATCGAGTATCGGATTTCTGGCTGATCGCGCCACCACCGCCGCCGCTGCGAACGACACAGACACCCTTGAATCCGCCGCGTCCGGGCGGCGGGGGTGCTTCTATTCTTTTCTTTTCCTTCTTTTTCTTTTCACGAGAGTTAACAGTCGAAAGCAAGAGAGAGAGAGAGAGAGAGAGAGAGAGAGAGAGAGAAGGAGCGACTTGGATGGACTTGGTCCGTGTTTTTTAATCACGCTGAAAAGAAGCTCGAACGTGTCGCGTCTTAAGTTTGAATCGGCGAGGGTGAGCGCCAACCTGTTACCGGTGTTATCCTGTCGCGAGGGTGTCGCGGCTCTTCGTTCGACGTTCTCTGAAAAGTTGCATACATGTGTGTATGTGTGTGATTTCTCTTTCGTTTAGAATAGCAGTCGGATGATTTGAGACGATAGAGACGAGAAGAGGGGTGGTGGAAAGTTGTCAAAGAAGATGGAAAATGATGGAAAGTTGAATTCTCTCGTTGAGTCGAAGATTTCGTTTTTTTTTCTTTTGTGGAAATTTATTGTGAACCGGCACACAATTGTTGCGTATGTTGTAATTTTTTCACCTTCTACATCCTCGTGCAAAGATTTTTACAATGCCTCTGGTTTCTTGCATCTTTGTTTGATTTTTCAAATTAATTCTTTGCGTCGATACTATTGCGTTGATATATTGTACTATTATTAATACTAACAATACAGTGCTATTCATGTATTTTATGTATGGTAATAATGTATGTAATGTGTTTCACGGTCAATTCAGTTTAACGTGGTAAATTTTATTTTATTAATACGGTGAACTGGATTGACTAATTAATCGTTGACTGAAATAATTTCAAGATCGGCTAATTAAAGGAACTTTCAATTAATACGTGGGAGAGATAAACACAGAGTCAGAAGCAGAATTTAATTAGAGTAAGTTTGTTGAATAAATTGTTAATAACTTATTCAATATTTTATCTAGTTTCTATGATTTTCTCTCGATTCTTCTTAATATTCTTAAATTGAGATATAATATTAAGTAATAAATACGAATTGTATTTGTGTATTTAGTACTCAAATTATTTCAATCAAAATTTTAATTTTCTACATATGATACTCTCGATCAATAACCAGGAATATTAATCTTGGTAAGAACCTAGCTCTATTTCAAAGCATTTTGATTAATAAATGATTCAGAGTAAGTTAAATCCCAGCGGAAAATTCTGGAAAATAGTTATATATTCGCCTCAATTGTATTGCGAAGGCATCAAGGATTTCTGGATCTCTGTCGTTTCATCCCCTTTAAGGGAATTTCGCCGGAGAATTTCGAACCACGGAGACACAAAATGCTCGGTAGTTAAATGCTTTTGAATTTACCGAGGTAATCGCCAAAGCGACCTGAAATCTTCCGCTGCATCTTTGCAGTTGGTACAGCACGTGAGCACGATAACTCGAAGAACGAGGCAACTTGTTCGGGGGAACGCGTTTGCGGCGCGCAAGTCTTACGTACGTATCTATACACACGTTCACATGAACGCGACACGCTCGGCAGTTGGTCCTCTCGTTGGAAATTGCCATCGGAAAGTCGTAATTAGTTTAATCAGTTTCACATTGCTCTCTTCCTCTCGGAGCTGCGTCGAGCGTCTTACCTCGTTACCTGCGTTTTCTTGATCTTTTGCATCTCTCTGCAGGGAGAATTATTCCTCGAAGGAATTACCTTCATCTTTCTGTAAACACTCTATCTATCACACTAATTGTAAGATTATTTAATGAATCTCAGATCGCAGAGAGTAAAATTTCCTTTTTTAATTTAACTCGTCAACTTCGATTAAATTAACACTTCTAAGTTCCTTTCTTTTTTTTTATTATTATTTTCCACCATCGGTAGCGTTGAAATTTTTATCGGCGACACACGATGGAAATAAAATTTCGTGTTAAATTCACGCATTAACAAGACGATTTATCGTCAAACAATGTCTGTTAAATTTAGAAAGACAAGAAATTCTACAAATTCCCAACTATACGTAAACAATATAAAATTGCAAATCTCAATTATGCCCGCAGCTTTCGAAACGTTTAATACACAACACGAATAGCGTATATGTCTGGAATGAATAAACAGTGGAAATAATGTCGGAAGGTAATATTACATTCACCGTTGTGTTGTTTGATAAAAGAGCGTTCGCAGGAAGCGTTCGGTGAGAGGGAGGAAGACGGGATGGGAAATAAATCGAAGAGGGATAATGCCTCGAAACGTTCGTGTCAATCTCAAATGCCGTCAGTCCCTTCTCAAGATTCGTCTTCGCGGATTCGAACTGCAGTAACAAATACCTTTGCTCGTTACTTGTCATTCATAAGGTTTTATGTGGAGATGGAGCTGAACGTGCCTCTGTTCTATTCGTTTTCGTATAAGTCGAACTGACATTCCAATTCTCCCCACCTTCAACGTCTCCTCGCATGTCCGTACGAAAGCATTGAAAGGAATATTTCTGTCGAGTCAAAGGATAAATATTGTTCGTCTTCTGAATTGCGAGGGCGAATTCGTTGTAACGTTCCACGAAAACGAATAGTTAATTCCCTTTCTTCCTCGCTCGAGTGGTCTTTTGAAACGTAATTCCGTTGTTCCCTATGTTTTTCTTTTTTTTCTTTCTGTGCCAAGTGAAAGTATTTAATTAATTATCAGTCATGAGTTACAAAGTTTTATTTTGCATTTAATTTTGCATTGAACGATGAAAGAGCTTCCACGGTCTTATTCTAAGGGAGAAAAGAGAGTATCGTTCGAGGATTATTAATTAAGTACGTTCTTCATTGAATTGCGGGGGCATGGCAACTTGTACGTTTCGTGACAAATTGTTATTCTATTCTTGCTATCTTTTTTCTACTCTTTATTTCCTCTGGCTATTGGGAAGGCTGTCTCCCATCTCGTTTGCCAGGAATCAAAATGGGCAAGAAACGGCGAGACGATATTTCAATGGAATTGATCTCAATCAGTTTCGAGCTCCTTAAGGGTCTAGAAAGCTTCATAGAACTTGCTATTCGGATAATAGTGACACATATTTCTTCACAGGATACGGTAATAGAAACAACGTACATTGTTCAGAAATTAGTACAAAAAATGGCAAATAATTTAGAATGCACGAACGTTGGGAATTCAAGCTCTCCGGGTAAAAATTTTCAAAAATTAGCACGAACGTTCCAACGTCTCGAGTCACTAAATTTTTCCTCGCGTTGTTCTTTGAGAAGCATCGAGATCAATGTCAGACGTCATTAATCAGTAGACTGTAGATTTTCATGCACTTATGCGTGATGAAGAAATTTATGGATGAAAACGTGCAGAGTACAAAGAAATATATGAATTATACCGAAGATAGAGCGTTTAAATTTGTTGCAAAATTTGTCGTGTTTCTGTAACCATGTTCGCAAAAATATGAAATTGCATAAAAATCTTTATTCATCGCACAGATGAAACTTTCTTGTAATAAAAGAGACAAAGCGTACAAACGAAAGTTTCCCATTGAAAGCGAAACGAAACGAATGAAAAAAACTTTCCAAACAGCGATCAATCAAAGAAAGAGAAATAAATAAATAAATAAAGAAAGAAAAACTCGGAGTAACAGGACGTACGTGGCGCCAGTTCCTGGCTCGCTTGCCATTCCTAGAGCGTGTATCGTACACCCAGTTCCGTTCCTCGTCAGTCGCCCAAAAAATCGGCCATCGAATCTTCTACTCGATTCACTAATCATACTTCTGCCATGCCCAGTTCCTTCGGCCCTTGCCTAGTAATCGGTCGTTCGTATTTCGCGGCACTGACGAACGGGGAACGTGAAGCGGGTTTCTGGAACGTGTTATGGAACCGAGAGCCGGCCAGCGTGAGATCGCGCGGCTAGGCGATGGGGGGGGGGGGATCTCGATCAGCGTGGCGTGGACGATCTACGATCTCCAAGCCGGCTGAGGTGAAAAATGAGCAGGTTTCTCGAAGCGGGCGCAGAGACCTGGCCACGCGAGTTCCAGCGTACGCTACGTGACCCCCAGCGAGACTTCATAAATCCGGCATCAATATCGAGCAGGAGAGGCGGACGTCGCCCATTTTCTCTCGCACGCCATGCTCCGCGCGCGCGTCAAATTTATTGCGCGATCGTCGCCTCTCCCTCCCCCTCGCTTCTCTTCTGCCCCTCCCGCGATTAATAGAATCTGTCGAACATAGCGGGGCGCTTTCGCGCGAAATTTCACAACCCCGTGCGGTTAACAACACGCTCTTTGTGCTCTGTATCTTGGCTCGATTGTGTTCTTGCTTGCTCTTGCAAGAAGAGTATAACAGAGTAACATACTCTGTTATACGTTGTATTCGAATTTGCGGCATACGTCACTGTACCGGTGACGATGAAAAATTGTCACTAATTGTAACTTCGTAGAACGACCCAGTTGCTCTCATTTTTAAACGCGAAGCTTCTGCTTTGACGGGCAAAGCTTTTGCTTTGAGTTCGGTTTTACTCTCGAAGATTACTCGAAAGTTGTCAAAATTCGAAACGAAAATTTTTTCCTCGTAACTATGTTCATAGTCTTTGAAGAATCGACGATCCTTCAAAACTTCTTGTACGATTTTTGTTCATCAAATTTTGTCGAACGTTGAATATCAGGGTTAAACGACAAAAATTAAAAGAAAAACATCTAACATCTAATACCTCAAGTTCCAAGTTTAATAAAATCGTATAAGTTTCAAGAGATCGTCGTAAAGAGAAAATCTTCGAAACCATGGTGAACTTAATCGTGAAAAAAATTTTTTAACATTCTAACACACGTTTATTATAATATAATTTTCGAGAAAAAAGTATCCTCATTATAAAATCATCTTCAAAAAAAAAAAAGAAAAACAATCTATTCTATACTCTATTCATTTTCTACTCTATATAACTCTATAAAAAGCTTCTCGAAGCCAGAGAAAGTATGACAGAATCGTCACCATGCGAATACGATGCTTTGTGCTCGATAAAATTAAGTTCGGAAAATTTTTAGACATGTATAAAATAAAATTTTCTTATCTTTCTCGTTTTCCAGAAAACGAGATATATCGACCGTACGTAACAATAGCTTTCAATATCACCCTTAACGCTATAATAACCGATCCGCATCCGTGTGATTTTTCGCGGTTGGAAAAATGTAGTTTTGAGCAAGTAACAAGTGAGCATGAAAAATTGTGGGTCTCTGAACTGTTGGAACTTCGTTGAGAAAAATGATTCCAGGTTCGAGCGCACGGAGAATGAAGTCTCCTCTTTTACCTGCGTAAGTTGATTTCCCTCCAAGATCCTTTTACACGAAGAAGTATAGAGGAAATCAAGATAGGAAATCCTCTTGACAATTTCACATCGCCTAAACAAGTTTACAGAGTTGAGGAATTTATTTATTTTTTTTTCGTGGCTCGAATTACTCTGCGACTCGAAGGTAGAATTCTCCTCTTTACAATAAACCGTTGCGAAAGTGATTCGCAATCTTTCTTCCTCCCTCCTCTCTGCGGTAATTTTGCACGAAGATTTGACTTGATAATGACGTGATTCAATTCTTCGTCAGCCTGTACTCTTTTAACCTGTTTTATAATTGTAATTATAATCAACGTCTTTCTCGGAAATTGTTTCATAATCTGTTGCTTTCCGAAAAAAATTTTCCATTTCCCTTCAACTGAATGTCTGCATTCTCTCGTTTCCATCAAAAATTTTCCATTTCATTAAATTGTTTCTGTTTCTCCATAACTACTGACATGTGTTCTTGGTTCAAGTTGTTCCGTGATCTATCGCTTCCGAGAAATTAAAATTACCAAAGTTTCTTGTCAATTTACAAGTCTCCACGCGTGTTGTCGTTTTTTTCTCCAAGAAGAAAGGGGGAAAAAAGCAGAAGTTAGCCTTGAAAAACTCATCTGTTTCGAAACACGTCGCCGGACGCAAAACAGTTAAACCGCTCGTTTCCTGTCAAAGGACACTCAGGCGTTTGCGTCGCGCGTTTTCCACAGACACCTTAATCGCGCGATTCAAAAGCACGAAAAAAGAGAGAGAGAGAGAGAGAGAGACAAAGCGAATAAAAGGCTTGTCGCAAATGCATATTTCATCGGATCAACCCTTGACTTTCGTCAAGGCAGGCCATCGTCATCTCGAGGGATTTCTTTCGGAATCGAACGAACGGTCCCAGATCTTGATTAAAGCGATTGTTTCAACGGAGAGTACTTTTGTAGGTGCTGCTCTCGCTTCCCCTCTTTTTCCCTTTCCTTTTCTATCGTTCGAGCACGATTTCCACCTTCCCCTTTCCCTTCCAGCGAACGACCAGGCTCGCGATATCTACTTAATTACCGAAGCTTTTGTAAGCGAAACGAAGCAAGCGCTCGACAAAGAGCGCCGGGAAGAGAGAGAGACGCCTGTATATATGTATATATAAAAAAGAAAAAAGGAGAGAGGGAGAAAAGAGGAAAAGAAGGGAGAGAAGAAGAGAGAGAGAGAGAGACACCGCGTTGATACCAATGCTGGAAAAGGCTCGAGGAAATGTCCGTTGGTAAGAGGCATTTACATGTAAATGGCCCCATGGTTACGAAAGTCTGGCCGAGTGGAACGAGGAGGGCGAAGTTAACGAGGCTCGATCGTCAGGAGGGAAAAGAAAAGAAGGCTGCCAGACGGAAAAAACGGCCGCGCGCCGCGGAGGAAGAAAAAGAGAAGGATCGTCGTTACGTTTCGGTTCGGACTTTCGTCTGTCGTTAACATCTCTCCACCCCCGCCCGAGTGTCCTCCGCTTCCGGCCTGTTCTTGCTTCGCTCGTTTCTTACCTCGCTTCGACCNCTTTCGCGCCTCCAGCCCCACCTCCATTTCTTACCTCGCTTCGACCTATACTCGAAGATATGATACCGAGATAGATCGAACCCGTTGTCCTCGCTGGAGAATACAGCAGTCGATGTTCTGATCTTCACGCTGCTGGTGGAAATTCGTAATTGAATGAAGTTGAATAGAGTTTCGGGTGTATTTCAAATCTCAGTAAACATCGCCATCTAGTGACAATAATTTAAATAAATAATTTAAATAAAGTAAAATTTTCATCATTGCAATATTTTATATCATCTTGTGAAGAAAAGTGTGTATATTGAATATTTAATTTCGAGAAACTTTTATATTACAATATTTCAGTGTCATGAATAGAGTATAATTTATTAAATGAAAATTATCGAAATAAGTTTAGTTACAAGAAATTTTCTATATCTATAATATCTATATCTACAAGATGATTTTTGTGTCAAGAATAAAGTGTAATTTATTAAATGATCGGAGCTAGCCTTACTTTAAATACAAAATTAAACGATTGAAAATAAAGTTCTTCAACGAATAATATTCATAATAATGATATTCTTTATATTCACAATTTCATTTAATTCTACTCAAGTAGATCGTCGTTCTTCATTCATATATTGATTTTTTTCTCTCAATTTTTCCAATTCCTTTTCTCCGTATACGGACAGATATATCCATTTCATCGAACAAAATACAGAAATACCATGATTTTTGAATTACATCGACAGTATACAATTCGCAGATTTTCAAATTTTCACATGAAAAATTCATTTCTTCTATATATTGCTACACACAGAGTACAAAAAAAATAAGATATTGCTTTGGATATTTTGTACATCTATTTACGTATTTTCGCACGTTGAAATTTTTCGTAAAAAATCGGCGAACTAATCATCGATCAGAGGCATGTAACTTGAAAAATTAAATTCAGCATATTTAATCGTATATACACGCACACACGTTTCAAATTGTCGTACCCGACTTACAATTTCTCGTTCTATTGTCGTACCATCGTCCGCGTCTGTTCCCTGCCGAAACCGATAGAAATAGAGCTCGGAAGTCTAGAGCTTGTCTGATTGTGAGTCGCAGGTCGAGAATCGAAAACGTAGGGTCGAACGGCACGAGGGTTCGCGCGTGTGTTCGGTACACGCGAGTGCCAAGCTTCGGGCTGGTCCGGCAAATAGTTGGAAGCCTTACGCTCGTATATCATCGGGACAGGATTTATGCAATGCAGAGATTCGCGTGTACGTACGCGAGTGTGTTAGCTTAAGCGAAGGCAACGGGTCGTGCGTACGACTATAAGTCACGGGCGAGTTCGAGCACTGCACACGCGCGAACGACATCCCTCTCGTCGGACGTGTCCACGCGGAAGTATGTCTGCTACGTGTCCCTTGAAATTTCGACGAGAAGAAAAGAGAAGAGAATAAAGAGATCGAATCGTTTCGTGCCGATCGATTTTCCTGGGGCTGTCATTAGAGGCGTTTGTCGCGATCGCAATTACTATCGGGCTTGTTATTCATTATTAGCTTTGTAAATTGTGTTAATTCCACGATATTTGGAGCTGAATTTGCGGCAGTTTTTTAATCTGAGTTTTCATATCTCTCAGAGGGGGGGGGGAGAGAATGGTTTAAATTAGAAAAGTAGTTTGGGATGTGTGTCAAAGTTGAATTAGAACTCGGCGAATTAAAAAAATGACAGCACATCTATCTATATTCTATTCATCTTATTTATATTCCAATTTTTTATATCGTTTTTTTTTTCATTTAGTAAAAATTTTATTTTTATCATTTTTCACGATTCACGGAAATTAAATATTATTATTAGGTTATTAGATTTAATCATGATTTTTCAATTACTGACGAAACCATAGCAATATGACAATATTAGTGTCAACAAAATTATATTCTTCCCCCGATATTCTTAATTAAATATTATTCGCGAAAATGTTGATATCTAAATCGTGGTTCAGATTATTCACGCATATGTAAAATATTTGAGAAACACTTCTCCTTCAAATTTTTGCACAAGTATTCGCGGTTTGTCGATCACAGGTTTAGTTTCTTATCTTCCAAATATTAGTCAATGGGATGACCTGTTCTTGATCTTCGAAAAAAAAAAAGAAAAAAATTCAATTCCTTGGCAAAGTCCATTCTTCGAGGAAAATTTGTACGTGTAAGGTCAGCCGGATGCTGCTGCATCAGTTCGTAAGCTGTCGGTTATAAACCCGAGATACGATGAACACGCTTCACAGGCACCTGACTGACGTCAATCTGTAATTGCATTTCTCGTGACGTGTGGATACATTTTGGTCGAATTGCGTCGGATTATCTGTTCTCAATGCGCGATAGCTTTCATCTAACTGGCTGGACGTGGACAGGAGATTCTAGACCGTGGTATTAGACGAGCCTTTCCAGAAGCTTTGCCTTTAATTAGATATCGTCTTTCAATTTCAGCAACCGTCGCCTCGTCTTTCGAGCATTTTGACAAACGTTCTCATCAACTATGTATATATATTTCAATTATGAAAATATCCCAGACACTTTGGATGTATTCAAATTTTCGAACGATTGGAAATTGTTTGGAAATTCATGGGGGAATCGTCGTGTGTGCCGCGACAGTGAAAAAAATTCCAACAGAATCGCCATCTGTAGAGAAACTGTACGCCATTGATCAATGATTCAACTTGAATCCTCTCCGCCACTTGAAACACACCGGCCCGCATCAATCATAATACATCTCGAACGATCGTCGCAAATCCAACATATCAAAGTGACCGGACATCCCCGTCTCCATGATTTATATAAAAAGCAGAGGAAGAATTTCGGAATAATTTTTCGGCCCGAAATGCCCAGTCAGACACTGACAACGCTTGCCCGAGATGAAGAAGGAATTTCTATAATTTGTCAAAATATTATTATAGCCTATTTCCACGTTTCTCAATACGTATGAAAACTGAAAATACAGAATTTTTAGAATGTTTCGCTCAGAAATGAGCGAAACACGCGCACGTTCGATGCATCAGCCAGGTATAGTTCATCTTGAATAATCATAAAAATTTCCCAAAACATCATTACGTTTTATTTCCATCTTTCTCGACAGCGGAGGAGAAATCGAAGACAGAATTCTTGAAGCTTCTCCGTTGCATTCTTCAGTTGCACTTTATTTCACAACAAACCATCCAAGAATATCACTTTCTCGTTGAAGAACAAGAGTAAGAATGAAAGGAATTTCTCGAAATAGACGATTTCTCGAAATTCTCCGAATTTTTCGCCCGATCACTCAGCACGCAACGCGATAAAATAGAACAACGGAGATGGGTAACACGGCCGCGGGAGAGTGATAGACCGATAGAACCGTAGACATTGAATCGGCCCCGTGTAGCCAATCATTGGGGGATCCTCCCATTCCCTGTTTAATCGTCTCAGCAACCTGGGTTCCGCCGGCCCGATAATGAATACGCCCCGTAGCGCAGTTAGCTGCATCTGCAGCCAACCACCGAGACACTCTTGGCCACCGTGAAAATTCCCGGAACTTTGATGCTCGTAAAACGGCCAGATCCCAACTTTACATTTGTTCTTTCGAAAAAGAAAAAAAAAAAAAATGAAACAATTTGGGGAGAAGGAAACTCGTAGGAAAAAATTTGACGGCGACAGAGGGGGTTGTTCGTACGACAAAGGGGGTGGTTGATGGGATATTGTATTGTATGTCTGATTTTGATTAATGTTCGTCGCTGATCCTCGCAAGGGGTTTAAAGTTTACACGCTTTGAATTGTGTGTCACAGCGTGTTTAGGTTATCTTGTTTTGGATGATTTATTTTTGGGAGGGAGGATTTGATTTAATAAATTTTTTTTTGGGAGGGGCGGGGAGAAAATGACGATATGTGGCGTGTTTCATTTTTACGTGTAAAATTTAATTCTTTTGTTGTCTTTCTAATTGGAGAGATATCGTTTACTATTTATATACAAATTTTATTACTATCTTGCACGCCGATTTGCAATTTATCGCAGCGAGCAAAGTGTATATTTCGCAATCGCCAGGTCCGCTTTATCAGACACACTTCTTTCGAGATACGGCGGAGAAGAAGAAGAAAGTACGTACGGTGGATCGCTCTCAGAAAATGTTTCTGTCAGGCGCAAGCCGCCGTATAAACTTTCAGCCCCGTTGATCGGTAAATTCATCTCCAGTCCTTTTCATTGAAACACAGAAAGTGCTCCACACGAGGGAAATGGATTTCTTGTTCGGTCGTCGTGTGTCGCCATGGGAATTGGAACGTGTTTTACAGACTTTCATTTTGATCTCGGGACCGAGTATAAGCCGCGTAATTTCCGCGCCCAGTTGATGAACATAATTTTCGAAACCTTCGAAATTCACTCTCTTTTCGCGAACTTGTGGCGGAAGTTGACGTCAGAACTCGATGATTGAAGACTTATTGCAAGGGCTATTGAATTTACAAGATGCACTTGTATGTATAGTTACCCATAGAAGAAAATTAAAGGGACAAGCATATTTTCGATAAATAAAATTATGATGCGCGCGATGAATGAATTACTAATTGCGATATTATTAACACTCAGTTTTTCTATTTTAAATTCTCTTCTTTTAGAGTATCATTATTGTATGGAAACTTTATTAATATCTTTATTAATAGGCTAATTGTTCGAAGAACAAGAGTCCTTTGTATATAAATTTACTACAGTAGTACATAAAACGCGAAATTCCGTCTAGTTATATTATTGATTTGAAAAAAAGAGAATTTATTATAAAAAGATAGACGTACATGAAAAATTGTTTACATACGAATATTTTCCTAGATGTACATCTCATATTCATATTGATATTTTTACAATCTTTATTATAGTATTCAGTACTTATCGTGGATGTATATTATGTATATTGTATATTATGGATGTATATTATGTATATTTTCTAATACAATATAATACAATATTATTATACAAAACATACTTAATATAATAAACATCCTGTTAATAATATATATTATATATACTAATAATGCAAAAAATATAAATTATAAATGTGTAATGTACAATATACGAATATAATTGAGTGCAATAAATATGAAACGTACTTTATAAAATAAAGATTCTGTTAATGCATGTTATATTATGTATCATATGATTTTGTACTCAATTCTATTCACATTGTCACATATTTATAATTCATATTTCTTGCATTATTCTCTTATTATACAATACTTGCCCAAAGATTTCCAAGCGGGGGTGTATCCCCCTTTTTTTTAAAAAAAAAAAAAATTCAACCTTTTCAATCGCACTTGGATTAGAAATTTTTTGGTTTCTTTTTTTTTTCCGACTGGATCGACTCGAACGATATATAGACAGCAGCGTGGGCGTAGACATCCGTCGATTGCAAACGAGGGCGGAACGCATCTGTACAAGCGGACGTTCGAGTTTGGCATGATTTAACTGCGGAACAAAGTGACGATTTCGCAGGTGGTTTGAGTCGTTTGTAAGCGTCGCGCGTGTCTAATGGCCCCCGTACGTGTAATTACGTTGACAGCCGACGGCAGGGACGAATTGTACGAGCGATGTGTGGTGTGCGGTGTGCGTCGTCCCAGGGACAGGCACCTTGCTCGCCTGTTTGCCTACTCGATGACGCATTGCCACAGGATCCTCTGCCCTTTCCGATTCCAGCGTGCGCGTTTCGCTCGAGGATCCTCCGCTTCTAGGAGAAACTGCAATTTCAAACTAGATTTGCCCGAATATAGTCTAGCACTAGGAATTTCTCCACGGGAAACGGAAGGTAGTGTCGTCGAGCAAAATCAAAGAAATCGAAAGAGAATGCGAATAATTTACTCGTATACATCTCTTTGAAAATCATTGAAATCGCCAAAAAGTGCATCGCATTTTTACGGAGAATTTTATGGAATGGATTCGGCTTGGGTCAATTGTTGAAAAATATTGCAGTGTATTCCTTGCATTTTAGAGAATACATGCTCGTATAAAATGGCGAGTGTTGCACGAAAAACAGACTGAAGTTGCATCGGCAGGATCTAACAAATTTAATAATACTGCACAGTGAGAAGCATGTGAGAAATAAATCGGATATTTACATTTTCTCCAACAATTATAAACATCGGAATTTTATCTCTAACGTCTCACTTATTTTTCCCTGCTTAGAGTCCACATTTTTTTGAATTAAAAAAATCGCAAAAAAAAAAAATCGTAATTTGTGTTCGAAGGCACACATGCGACGCGGTTCACAGTTTCCATAATCTGGTAAAACTTTTTTCCTATAAATTGCAGGCAACGTAAGGATCGCACAGGGAGGGTTGAACACTGGCGTCTAGTTTCGCCGGAGTACAAGCCGGTTCGGGATCGTACGTGTAACTATACATTGACCAGTTCTAGAATCCCGCTGGGACGAGGGGGGTCGCATCTGCGAATACGCACGTACAAGCACTTACGCGTGTTTGTACGTAAATGGAGCTATAAGCGGCGATAACGTTAAATTCGCCCCGCCGCTTCCGCAACATCTGAAACACCGGGAAATATCCGCTTGATTAATGGCGCGTTCGTAAATGCCTCGAACGTGTTGAAGTTTCGAGTTTTAAGTCTAAACGTCGCCCGCATGCTTTGACGCAGGCAAATATATCGAATGTTAAAATTCCCTGGAAACATAAACGAGGCTGGAGTGTTGAGCACTCCTTGATCCATATCTGATTCAAGATTAATGATGCAATTTGGCAATTCGGAGAGATTGACGATTGTATAATACGAATTTGTTATTAAAGTTCTGATCTTTCTGAGGAGGATTATATAACGTCGATGCATTTTTCAAGTGGGTCCAATTGAGTTCGTTATTTTTATCAGGAGGATTATCAGGTGAAATTCGTAGAATCGATACAATTCTTTTTAACACAACATATACATTTCTTGATTGGTCTAAACAGAGAAAGGAAATTTGCAGTTTGTTTCAATCTGTTTCAGATTTTATGTTTCGATCTGAATTTATGTCTTTGGAGAACATCGTCACTTATTTATTACTCCTGCTCGTGTAAATTAAATAAATTAACATCAAATTTCAATTCATTAAAATAAATCGAATGAATCGAAATTTCTCTCAATGACATCAGCTCAAGTATTTTCGTACGGACTAGATCATGACTCAGTGTTCGGGAATGTTCGACATTCTCGCTCTACAGGAATATAAAAATTCAAATCGTCTCATCCAGCCAGTGTAATAAAAGTGCAACTTTCGAACACTCGAGCCTTGGAAATCAAAAGCCACCCCTGGAACAATCCGCGAACAAGGGTTCGATCACGAGACGAGACAGTCTCGGTGTCGTTCAATTTCAGTGACGTTACTACGTTCGGCCGACATTCCGCACGGTTTGTGCTGACTCGCGAACGGGGCCGCGCGTTATTCAGCCGCGCGTGCATTTCCGTGTAAACGATGCACGCTCGAAAGTATCGTCTCTCTTTCCCGCTTTATCTCTCTCTCTCTCTCTCTCTCTCTCTCTCTCTGTGAGTTTCGAGTTGTTTCCACGGCTGGGCTCGCGCGTCCCCGCCGCATACTTCTCGCCGTTATGGCAAAATTGCCTGGCACGTGTGAACGAGCAGGCGCGCGAAGCGTGGCGTGGCAAGAATCCGCGCGGACGAGCGTGCCGATCCCTCTCGTTGCTGCTCGCCTCTCTGTAAAGTGTGAAACGGCACAGGTTGCAACAGGGAAATGGCAATTTGTCGAAGAACAGAGAAGGTATCTGCTTGCCGATGGTAATGCGTTTCTCGAGAAAGGGGGAGATTCACAACACCGAGTCGTAGGTATCTTTTTTTTTGTCGCGAAATTTCCATTCGCGCGGTTTATTTCGAATTATCGTCGAGGTAGATCGGATGAGATCGCCAGGAAGATTCGTGGATTTTGAAGAGTGCGGACACGTCTGGTATTTTTGGGAAAGGGAAAAGGATTTATTTGGAGACACAGTTAGCACTGGGGCGGATTCGTGGAATCTTTTTTAATATAATTTAACGCTGAACGCACCAACGTTCTGTCAAACGATCGATTTTACATTAGGACTACCGACGATTCAAACATAAAATTTACATAAAACTAAAGCATTGATACTAGAAGAATAGAAAACTTTATGATACAATCTTGATACAGAAACTTTTATTTGTACATTTTACGATAAATCATTTAAATCTCTAAATACATTGCAGTGCATCTATGAAATTTCTAGGAGAAATTATAAATTAGGTAGTTCTAGTGTTAAAATTCTGCGTTCATTGTTATTTACTTCGTTCATTTAATTTTCGTTGAGAAAAATGAAAATTTATCATTTTTTTTCTTGTTATTTAAAAATATTATTGTGTATATTCTTTTCGTAAAAAATATTTTTATTTTATAACCGGTTATCTAATACCGATATATATATAGCGCTGGTATGTTAATGAGACATTAAATTATAAAGTTGACGAAAAAGTGGCTGCGATTCGCAAAGGTGCAAATGAAAGGCAAATTTTTCATAAGAAACGAAAGCTTTATCCATTAATTATATTGTCCATTTTGTTCGATTTTCAAGGAACTTCGTGATTTCGCATTTCTCTTTCGACAAGAAACGACTCCAAAAACGATTTGATGTGGTCGTCAGCAGTGAAATTTAGCAAACTGATTCTGACACTATCGCAGCTTCAAAACTGTAATAATTTATGAGACAACGTTTTCTTTTCCTTTTCAGAGATAGCGAAATATGACGAAAATGTCTCTTTTTAATTTTTCATTTTGAAATCGGCAAATAATTGTTAACGAGATCATGCATTTTCTTCTTCTGAAACAAGCCTGAACAGTCAGGTATCGGATTTTGGATTTTGGACAGTGAATTTACGATTTAAAATAACGTTTGTTACGTTCCAAAGTACACGTGCACGTTCATCTGCTAGAAAAAAATGCAGAATAAAAATATTTTTTAGCCAATTTAATAAATTAACAAAAATTATTATATTTCATTATATTTCAGGATGGATATGGATCGAGTTTGTTACTCGATATTAGAATCGATAACGAAGTTTACAAAATTAATGAAATTGGACATTTGAAACGCACAAATCAATTTTGACGTTTTACTATCGTTTAGTCCCACGCTAACCGGAACTGCGAAACTGTTCATTTACTTCTCTGATACTTAATTCAAGTACATATAAACTTCATGTTTATACTTGAAGTGCAATTTAAGTATAAACTTCGTGTGAAGTGCAGTTGACTTTATTAAATTCAGTGCCTCGTTCGTGTTTTCGAACATTTTCTCGCACGTCTGATGTTTTATTTTCAAATTGAAAGGGAGAGCATTCGACCATGCTTTGAAACTGCCTATTCTACTTTTATAACTAAATAATGAACATAAGGTGATATTTAATTCATGTTCATACTGGAACATAATTTATTAACGAAGAACAAAGAATGGAACGAAATTTTCTGGCAGATACGATGATCCCTTTTAAGAATTAAGAGAGGAAACATCCAAGTCTTAAAATTGTCTGCTCTACTTTTATAAATTATTTAATTAATCAACTAATTCAGTAAAAATGTGTCTCCATTACTACCAAAATTAATCAAACTATCAAACGCTTCCTCTCTTGTAATAAATTAAAATACGAAATAAATCAGTCTTGTAATAAATCAGTGAAAAAAGTGTCTGTCTTTGAAAAGGTCCACTTCACACGAATTGTTAAGTTACCTTCAATCACAAGTCTGATGATCGGCATTGAGGATCTTGCAGAAATACGTTAGACAAACTCGGGGATGTGGACGGACATTAGACGTAATTTCCGTTCGCGGATTCGGGGGCGTACGGTGGTCTGGATGACGGAAAATCGGAGTAGACGTTTTGCTACGTGAGCACGAAACTCGCATGCATGATCCCTGGGGCATGTCAGCCCGATCGGACAAGAATGTCAGGTGGTCACGTCACGGACCACCGGCTGTCCATCAATCCTGTCCATGGGGTACATGGGGGTCCCCGTCTCATTTCGATTACGTCGGCATACGGGTTGGATTTCACGTGTAAACTACGACTTACTCCCTTCGGCATTATCTCCCTCTGTCGCTCGGTTCTCGGTCTTATGACGCCGTCACTGATGATAATAGAGTTCTACTCTATGGCCACGTACATACGTTTGACGATCACTCTCTCTCTCTCTCTCTCTCTTTCTCTGTTTTCTGCATCGAACGTTTCTTCTTTTTTTATCCCTCGAAAAATGTATCCTCCAGTTCGATTTCTCTCTTCGTGGCTATTGAATTTTCAAGCTCGAAATGGTAAAAATAGTAGAAAATTAACGGCGAATGATAGTAAAAAATGTTAGCTGTACGTAGGGGTTGGGATTTTTTTATACAGGATATCACGCCGCGAGAAATTTTTTAACACTAAAATGTTACACCGCGAGAAATTTTTAATTTTCCAATATTTCCCAATCCGCTCAGGCTTCCGAGAATTTTCATCAATACCATTGATTTATTGACTATTGCAGCGTGAAATTGATAAAAGGAAGATTAATAGCGGATGATAATAAAAATTGCTAGCTGTACGTAGGTTGGGAGATATTACACGAAATTTTTAATTTCCCAACATTTCGTAATTCAATAAAGCTGTCAAAAATTTTCATCGATACCATTGATTCACTCTGTTGTCACAGAATTGCTTCAGAATTTTTTCTGCGATGCTTCGTTCCTCCAGTATTCTTCTCCTCAAAGTAAAAGATCATTCGCCCGCTGAAAGTAACGTGAAATAAAAAGAAAGAGAGAAGAAAAAAATCAAAAATCGAGGAGATTCGAAACAAAGAAAGAGGGAAGAAGCCAGTGACGTAGGTTCGATCGAGGGGGGAGAACAAGGTTCAATATCGATAGCGGTCGGATTGGCTGATACCCGGCGGCGGCGTGTCGACGAAGATCAGAGGGTCGCGAGACGCGTGCTTTCAAAGCGTGCAAAGGATCGGGTGAAATTGGGCGAGATATTATTGAACACGCTCGCTAGCCGGATGGAAAGGCGGAAAGACCGTGTTCCGGCGATGTACGATCGCGACTGCTTGCAACGTAACCGTCCTGCATAAAAAATTTACTTGCTGTATCTTTGCTGGATGAAATGGCCGACGTGTACGCGCATCAGCTTGTTCACGATGTACGAGGAAATTTCCTTGCCCCGGAGATCGAAATTTCCCGGTGTATTTCGTCGACGACGTTTCCCATCTTGATGTCGATTGAATTAATATCTGCAAGTGATGCGAGTCAATTATATTTTTACACATGTGCTAGTACTGTGTTTTATCAATGTATTGAGAATGTACGAAGATGTTAATCCTGAGAATATTAAAAATATATCGATCTCGAGAATATATGTTTGAAAATTTCGCTGACTGAGCTAATGACGTAGATACGATTTTTCATCATATAATACACGATATTTGGCGGTTTACAAATTTTCGTTCATTTATTGCTGCATTTGTGGGAAATTCACATATATCAAAAGCGAAATAATTGATGGATAAAAAAAGTTTCTGACCAGAGTTTTTAATTAGTTGCGAAATTGAAGGATATATTTTTAGCAGACGAAACGGACCAAGTTCCTCGTTCATACCGTTGTGATCTCCAATCTGCGAATTTTATTCTCTGCACCGTAAATTGCAATTTGCTTTCAACCCAAATCACGCCCAAATCACTGATCATTTCTACCGAGTATTGGCTGAGAAAAACAAAAACCATCGTCACTGCCCTCAAGTTTCGCAGTTTATCCTAACTTTTCAATCAAACTTCTAGAAACTTCGTTCTAGAATTCTCACTTCTGCCGGTGTTGTTTCGTTCCGCCAGGGACCACCACTAGAATAATAAAATTTATAACATAAATTCAGTCACGCGATCAAACGGTGAACTTTCCCCCCCGTACACACTCCGCGGAATCATTATTACCAAAGATGAGTCGGTCAGAAATTCCCCTTCTGATTCCTGCTTCCAATTACCACTTACGCGGTCCCCTGTTTCCATCACGGCCAATTAGCATTCGGCGCAAGGGATCCGGGGCGAAAAAGCAGAGAGCGGCAGGAGGCAAGGGTTAAATCAATTCGCGCGACTCGCCGGGAACAATGACATTCGTCGCGGTGTCGAATTTTAAAATTCAATTCCTCTGGCCGGGCCAGAGGCGCGCGCAGAGCACGGCTGCACCGTGTAAAAACCGACGAGCGAGGAGGGAAGACAGAGGAGAAGGAGGAGAGAATAAAAAGAGAAGAAAAGGAGAGAAAGGGAGAGAACGCTTGGAAAGAAGAGGAGAGCAGTAAAGGAACTGCGAGGCGGGGGATCTCGTCGGAAATATTTCCCGCCATTGGCATGCGACCCGCGATTATTCGTATATTTCGAAAGACCGGTACAAATTGTCCCTCTCTCCGCGGCCCGTTTAAAATTCCACGCATGGCCCGCGCCACCTCGCACTCCACGATTTTGATTCCCGTCGTTCGACGCCGTTTAGCGTAAACCAATACTCGCGCTGTTATTCTTCGAAAGGAGATAAGGAGAGGAAGAGAGAGAGAGAGAGAGAGAGAGAATGTATGCATGTGTGTGTCTGTGTGTGTGTGTGTGTATTCGCACTTGCACTTTTCGGGAGAAAAAGAGAGAATCCTTTTCGCACGATCATCTCTCTCTCGCGCGCGCGTGTGTACTTACGATTCTCGTTCTCTTACCGCGAATTCCACGATTCGCTCCGCTCTCGTCCTCTGCCACGACAGAGGCTTCCTACCTGGCTTCGATCCGCTCCGATGGAAATCCAGATAGAATTCGAGTTATTTGCAGGGATATTTCAGCCGCGTCGGAAGCGACCGAGGGGTAACGTCTCGATCCGCCGCCCCCGTTTTCTACCCAGTGCTCCACTCGGCTTCCTCGGCACGACGTCGTCGTTTCCTTCTCGATTGGATTTCTGAGAAGCTTCTTCTTAGAATACGCGTGACGCTAATAACGATGTCTGGCGAAATTGCCACGAGGGGAGAGGCTGACGCGTTAATAGACGCGTTTTTGGATTTGTTTGGTTTGGTGGATGACGATGCGATGATACGGAGATAGGGGATGATAGACGGGCGGCGAGGTGCTTTAAATCGCAAGATGGAATGATGGTATTTGTTGAGATGGAGCTTTGGAATCTCGTGTCAGTATTTAATTCGTTTAGAGTGTAGTGAAATTGTATTTCTTGCGACATGTATAAGAAAATATTACTTTTTATCATACAGTCGTGCGTTTCGATTATTCTATGATATTTAATAATTCAGTTCGATTAAACGTTGTGCAAAGTTTATGGGAAAATCTAAAGGTTATAAGACACTGGGAATAAAATTGTCAATTCAAAATTATAACTCAATATTTTTGTCATCAGTTATCAACGATAATTCAATGATACATCATCAACACTTGTTCAACCGGATCATCACAAGCTTCTGATATAGTTACATACAAATTATACTTGATAGAAAATATTAAACTTTGAGTTCCAAGTAAAGCCTAACCTTTCGATACACGAAACAACGACGTAAGCGTAACTAATCGTAATCGCGAGCCATCGTTCACGACTTAACGAACGCCAGCGAAAATAGTTGAAGGTAATTCATAAAATTGTTCCCTCTTGTTCAAAGGATAAATACACACGGGCGATGGCGGCGGCTCGTCCAGTCGTTTAATTAAGTCTTCGCCGCGGAACAAGCTTAACGAATGTAAAAGACAAGGTAAATTCGTTCTGCCGTGAGCCGCTACGTCTTCCTCGCGAGAGATATAATTTAATCGCGCGATTAAAGCTCCGCGAGGCGAAGAAAGAGAGGAGACGCGGAGAGGCGTGGTTGAACGTCAGAGAGAGAGAGAGAGAGAGAGAGAGAAAGAGAGGAAATGAGAGACGCGCCCCGACAGATGGAGAAATGGGACAACAGCGGACCATTCTTTCGCTACGCATATTTAAGACGTTTAGACGTAAAAGCGCCGGGGCACCGCCATTTCTTCGCAAGATAGCGGAACCAGTCGTCGTCATTCCTCGCTCGAGAGTGGATTCGATACTGAACTTTTCTTTCTGGACTTATTTCAGATTTATGTGATGATTCCCATGGGAATTTCAATCTGTTCTGTGTTCTTGTTCATTTTTGTTTTGTGAATTTTTATTTCCACGTTTCTTCTTCTTTTATCGTATTTATTTATTCTCTCCTGATTCTGTTTGAAATTTTCTCCCTGGTGTTAATGAATATTCATTTCATTCTACTATCGTGATCGAAGATGTCAAGTTAGCCGAACGAATTAAACCTAACAATTAAGCGAGAGCTTTTTGAAATTCTTCATCCTTGCTCCTCTTTACTGTTGCGAAATTTTACTACGAACTTCCTTATCGTTTGAAATATTCTTTCCCTTTGTTAAATGTCCAACATCTTTATCAGCTTTAATCTTTCGCAAGAATGCTGTCTCGAACCTAAGGCATCTAAAACAGAGAACGTGTGCGTGCCAGAATTTTCAAAAAGCCTGGAGGATCCGCGATTCGCATCCTTCGTCCATTGAATTTTTCGCAATTTCATCCCGAAATTAAAGCTAAACCCTTCAGCTTCGACCGCGGAACATCCACATAGGAGAATTCTCAAGATACTAACTTCTATAATCTACAATCTTTAGGAACGTTGGCAAACTTCAGTTTTCCGCAAAACGTTCGAAGAATTTCATCTCGGAACTATATGTATAACCACAATTCGTAACAATTCGATCTGTACGAAGAGCAATCTTTGTCGGCATATTAAGTCACTTTAAAACTGCAGAATCCAAGTGAAGATAAAGTGACGAAAGAGTGCCAAACAAATCCTAAAAAAATATTTAAAAATCAACGTTAGATCTTAACAAAAAAAAAAAAAAAATAAATAACACCCTCCAAAAAAAAAAGAAAAAATAAGAATGAAAATTGTTTGAAAATTGGATGGACCAATTAAGCCTACTTTTCTCCCAGTTATAACCTCGGCTATGATAATGACGAGTCGATAATTAATAGCCACTCGAGCCTTCGACGTCCGCGTTATCGTTCCGTTATCGGCTGGGATATTTCGCGGCCGGATAATTGAGTTTTCCGCGGCGAGTTACGACGACGTTAAAGACGCGAGTGCTCGCCAACGCCGTAACGTTGATGGCCTGTTGCGTGCGTAACACCATCGACGTCGCGCGTGTTCGCGCCATCCTCACGGTTAAAACTGCACGCTGCTAAAACGTACATGCCATGATTTCGCGCTAGCGCGAAATCATCGCGCGGCTCGTTTGATGTTGCGAAAGTGAAACCGGCCGCGACAACGACTCATTTCGAAACTGGCTAGGGATTCTGATAGGGGTTCCCGTGGTCGTTGTACGTACCATGATCGTTGATGCTGACGAGCACGATCCAGGTTAATGGGTCGCTTAAGTGTAATATTTGGGCGTTTGATAGCGGTGCTCGCGGTGTATGGCGGTTTGGCAAGCGTTCGGGCGATACTTGGTCGTTCTTGGTTAATTGTCACCCGTGAATTAGATGTATTAGATATATTATGTTATTGAAATGTAGTGTTTTATATTCAGTGATGATTAGCCATGATTGGAATGTAAATTTTTGTGCATTTGCAGTGTTTATGATGGTTTAGGAAGATTGTAGGAACTTGGTTGTTCTTAATTGTTGCCAGCGAGTTAGATATATTATTAAAATAATTAATTTTTTACTTAGTATATTAGAATAATGCATAGCAATTATAGTTGCGATTAACAATGATTGGCAATCTAGATTTTTAGTTATGTAGTGTAATGCTTGGTCCTTCTTGGTTAATTGTTGCCAGCGAATGAGATACATTAGATATACTATTCAAACTTAATCTTTTATATTTAGTACATTAACTGCATATATGGCAATATGTGGCAATTATACTAATGATTTATGACGATCAGAGTGTGGATTTTTATACGTTTATGAGAAATTTAAAGCTTCATCTGCTATGAATTTCTTATACAAACGTGAGATTGAAATAAAAATTTACAGTCTAACGACACCATTTGTCAAGAAACTTTTAATGAAACACAGTTGAAAATATCGACTATATTGAAATTTTGCACGTTCTTTATTTATCGATTACATTGCAGACAAAATGTAATATTTTGTATTAATGTACTCTAGAAAAGTTTTGAATACAAATCTGTTTCTATTCACTGATTTTACTGTACAATGCAACGTACGAAATTTCATCATTTCAAAAAGTCCTTCATGATGGATTAAAAATGCTATAGAAATGTCCTCGATTAATTCTAAATCCCTACAGACAGAGACAAATCTCGTATTTATTAAGTACGTTGTTCATCGACTGATATCACTCGTTATTTATATATTCCTGATATTAATACGAAATAATTTGGTAACAGCTCTTTCTTTCTTCGTTCATCGATGCGCATGCACCTCGAGAACTGGAATTCCGATTAAACACTCCGATTATCGTATAAATATTAGCGTAGTCGCGTCGCGCCGAGCAAGATTAAAGCAAAGGATTCCAGAGGAATCGAGCAATTTGTAGCGAGCGCCTGAATAAAGGTTGATGCCGGTTATTTCCGATGAATCGGATATCGAATTGAAAAGAAGGAAGGCAAGATCCGAGAGTGGATTGGAACACTGTCGAATCTGCGAGAGATCTGCCGAAAGCTTTTTCAGATTTGCATACTGCCGAATTTTATTGAATACATTACTCAACTCGACTGGCGGAGGCTCTCTTCAAACTTATTGAAAGCAAACGTTAGTATTAAAAACGGGAGGAAGGATTTTTATTAATAGCTCGGCTGTACGAACGACGTGTGTATATTTATCTTATTCGTATGATCTTCAGCATTTTCTATCCCATTATGGAATACCTGATATAATTTAAACAGTTTGATTCGTCGTTTAATTCTTTCGGAGTTACTTCATTTTTATTTTAATTCTTTCATTTCAGTATTTCTCAACACTTTTGAAAGATATTTAATTAATATTTAATTAAATTGGAGAACATTCGACATTCGATAATTCGAACAATTTAGTAGATTATTAATTTTTTAAATTACCTTATGCATACTATTTTTATTCTCATTTCACAGCTTTACTGCTTGGTAGTTTTCATTTTTATTTGTTTTAATCATTGTCAGAAAGTCTTTGAATAGACAGAAGACACTGTTATTTTATTTTGTACTGGTTCACTTTGTTATTTAAAGATATTTCACGTGTGTCCCCCTTTTCTGAATGTATTGCAAAAATCCTTAGGTTCTTTCCACATCGTGGGCGTAATTCTCGCCGCAAGGCAGATCGTACGTGGGTAGCCGCACAATTGTTTCCGGTTACGATCGATTCTCCTAATGAGGTTCCATACGAAAACGATGGTAACGTATTTCAGCGCTGCAAGGCAAATTATGTGATAATGTAGGAACACAGAATCGTGATCCAGTTTCGCCTCTGATCAACGTGCTCGAAATTACGATATCAATTTCCTTGGAAATGTTCAACCTTTAAAAAAAAAGAAAAAGAAAAACACTGAACTACTGATTAATTTAATTTAATAATTTAAACCCTTGTCGTGCCATTAATAATAAATATGTAAAAATATCCAACCATCTGAGTATTCATTACTGTACGATCTAATTTATTCACATCTATTCAGACATGAACATCTGTGGAAAATAAATTTCCTTCAGACTTTATTTCTCATTTCTACGTAATTTTTACTAAAATGTGTCACATACTTTACTTGCTCGAATAATATTTTTTCAATTTTTACTAGANAGAAAAAGAAAAACACTGAACTACTGATTAATTTAATTTAATAATTTAAACCCTTGTCGTGCCATTAATAATAAATATGTAAAAATATCTAACCATCTGAGTATTCATTACTGTACGATCTAATTTATTCACAACTATTCAGACATGAACATCTGTGGAAAATAAATTTCCTTCAGACTTTATTTCTCATTTCTACGTAATTTTTACTAAAATGTGTCACATACTTTACTTGCTCGAATAATATTTTTTCAATTTTTACTAGAATATGTCTTATACCTCACACTCGATTGAATACTATATTATAACTTAGTTATTATATCTGTCAAAAATAAGTTTCTATCAGTCTTTATTTCTCGTTTGTATGTAATTTTTACTAGAATATATCACACGCCTCACTTGATCGAATATTATTCTAACTTAGAATATCATTCGAACGTAATTAAATTTGCTTCACCAAATACTATAACTGGCGAAATATTACAATACTAACCATACTCTACTTTCCAATTCTATATACATGAATTTTATCTCGCATCTCGTTACATTTGAAATGTGAAATTTCCCAAGAACGTCCAAACATCCGCGAGTTCCGGTCACAACGAATCCACACGTGATATATACACCAAACAACACACTAGCATTCATCCAAGTAGCATTCAATCAGACCGTGTGGAAGGTGCACGCACCCTCTCATCGCCCGGTCGGTGAACACTTACGGCAATTCGACGAGCAGTTAGGCGCATCCGAATCAATGGCATTATCTTTCCTCTTCATCCATGCGATGCGAGCCGCAGGGTGCACGCCCCGATAATTATAATCAGTCGGAAGGGGTCTGCGTCCGTGGATCGTTCAGGTCACTCGGGGGTTGATGTAACAAGAGCAAGACAGACAGACAGAGAGAGAGATGCAGAGCTCAATGATAGAAGGAGAAAGAGGAGAGAGAGAGAGAGAGAGAGAGTTCTCGTGTGTCGTCTCTCCTCGCTGCGACACAGGGTGGACAGAGCATTTACATCATTTAATTTATGACCCTCTCCGCTGCTGCTGCGCCGGCAACAAGCGCGAGAAGCCTCGTCTGCTAGTGTAGAGGCGTACTAGCGCGCGCGCTCGCGAAGCGCACACACACGTACAGCCAGAATAAATTTGCATATGCATGTAACCGGTGCACGATTGCAGCCGGGGAAAGAGGAGACAAAGGGGAGTGAAGGCGGAGAGAGGGGGAAGGGAGGGGGGAGGGGGAAGAAGCAGACTGGAACAGCGCGATGCCCTCTCCCTCGGAATCGAACTGGCCGCGTGTCTCCCCAGCGCAGGAGGACCACCACCGGGGGTGAGAACGATCTCTCGATGTCGCACGAATCGTACTGGCTGGATAATAGCGTGTCGTTTCGACCAGTTGCGACTGCTCGTGGCGAGATACAGAGGATGCCTGAATGCGGAATGATTAGGTGATTCGTTGGCTACCGGCGAGGGGTGAGAGCTCTCGCCGATGTTCGGCTGTGTACGTAAGCGAGATGTAGCAAGCTTAGGATTATTATTGTATTATCATCATCGAGTCGGTCTCTCGATGGGAATTAGTGTTTCGTTCTTATTCGAATTCTTTTGTTAGCACTGACTGGCTGGGTCCTTTCGAGTTTCTGGAGAATATACATTTTTCGACGGACGTACCATTATTATTATATTCTTAAATTCATCCTGTTGCTAGTTATACGAGTAATCTTAAATTTTGGATTTTTTTCTTTTTTTTTTGAGAATTTTATAAGATAATACGCACGTACATGCAATAACGACTGACAGTATTTTGTAGATGACAGAATTAAGCTGTTCATAGGAGAATTTTGTAAAATTGATACTAGATTAATTCAGCAATGCGGATTGGTCTGACCAAGGCCTGTCCTCTTCTACTTCTCTTCGAACGAATTTTTCTCTTTTCGAAGAAGAAAGTGTTCGAAAAGAGTTACCGCAGAAAGCTTTCATTCAATTTCATTCAATTTCGAATTTTCTGACGAATAAATGTCTTTTTACACCATGTCAAAAACTGCTTCTCCAAGTTCAAAGAGGACACTGTTGTTGAAGGAATTTCAAGCATTGTCGAAGGAACGAATGTAGGCAATTAATGTAATCTCACTTTCTTAAACTTTGATTAACAAGAAACTGCGGAATGGTAATGGTATAAAACGCACGTCGAGGAAATAGTCTGACGTATCAGCAGCGACACGCGAAGTATTTGTCTTGAGGATTAGCAAAGCTGGAAGTTTGATTGGCCGTGAACGGTGTATCAAGTTTTGACGAAGCGGACGGAAGTTCGGCTTGCGCGCTGCCAACATCCACGGCTGGAAGCCGCAACTTCGCGAAGTCACAGACAAATTGGATTTAAGGTCGCGCATCTTTTTGGCTGATACGCGCGCCTCCCGATGTTTACCCCTCTCGGCGTCTAATCCAAACAGTAATTAATTGCTTTCAACAGTTTTCTCGTTGATATTCGCCGAGCAAACAAAGTCCTCTAACTTCCATCTAGTTGCCATCGATATAAAAGGATTATTCGAGTGTAATTACTAGCGGAGTATTAATTAACGATTGTTCGTCGAACGAACAGTTATCTTTCTTTCGTCCTTCGCGCGTTCGAATGAAACCGCGGTCTTTTCGTATCGGTGATCGAACAAATTAAATGTAATTTAATCAGCTTTTTTCCCCGCTTCAGTCTCCATTCGAAACTCATTTGCACTCGTTTTAACGCGACGATTAAACCCAGCCACGAGATAATAGAATTTTTATGCGGCCTACGGCGAACGAAATCTCTTTATTATTTATAACTGGATTTCAGCCGCGGAAAGTCTAAAATCGGCGGCTCGCGTTAAGTAGCGTACTCTTGAAATACTAGATTGAACAAACAGGAAGATGATATAATTACTTATATATTTTTCATAGGTGATATAATTACTTATATATCTTTAGTTAATTAAAATTACTTATATTATAAAGATATATAATTACTTATATATCTTTCACAGGAAGATGATATAATTACTTATATTATATATTTTTCTGTTATTTCTTCTTGCACGCATCATGTTTCACTTCGTATTTTTTTTTTTTTTTTTTTTGANCTTTGATCTTGGTTCAATTTGAAGCGTAAATAAATGATCTTTCCGCTGCCATCGCGCGTCGTCCCATCTAAAATTAGTGGCTTTGAAGCTTCGCGTCCGGATTTCGCGGATATTTCTACAATTCGGGAATCCGGGTCAACTACGCGGATACATGCCAAACTGTTCATTCACGTTCGATGCTTCAAAGCTGCGTTCTCAGTTTCTCATTACGTCACTTTTACTCCTCGCCGCGTTTCATTTCTCCAGCAAGAAAATTCTTCGACTTTCCTTCGAAGTGTGTAAGGCCTCGTGGAGAAATGCAAGTCACAGTTTCGTTTTTTAACAGTAATGTAGAAATCGAAATAACGCGAATCGTTTAATTTCCATCATTTTATTTGAATTTCAACTAAAACGAACAACTTCGAATGGAAGTGACTTTCCGGTTTCGAATTATTGAATATTTCGAAGTTAATCAAGTATCATAATATGTTGGAAATGTTCTACGAAATTTTATAAGTCATCAGTTCTATTTTTTTTTTTCCATTCGGACACGCTGTTCCCCATTTTCAAACTATCCGACAATGTGATACGAAATTTGGAGAGAGGTTTACAAAGAAATCATCTCGAACTCTTCGTCACTAATTGATAAAAATAAAGTGCCATCCAAGTTCCGAACGAATATATATTTTTGCGAATCGTACACCGGTTAATATCGAACGCTCGACTCGACTCGAGGGGATCCGAAAAGCGAGGCAACTTGAAATTCAATAAGCCCGATTTTCACGCGCGGCGAGCAGGTCCAATTAAAGCGTCAACGAAGAAAGGACTAAAACTCGCGACCCCGAGTGCCATTTTCCCCAGTTTCCTTGGCGGCGGCGGCGGCAGTTTGCGCTACCTTGCCGAACCAAGACGTAATTCTTTTAATTACTGGCCAGCTTAAAATACAGCCGCTCTTAAAGCGGGTGAGAAACGAAACGGGCGGGGGTGGCTGCGCCGCAACACGGAAACAGAACGAGCACTTCCGCGAGGCTTCAAATTAAAACGCGTAATTACGCCCGGCGAATTTAGTTCCAATTAGTTTACGATTACCTTTCGGGTAAGCTTGTCTCCGCTTGCCCGGTCGAATTTTCCGAAATTGCTTTCCTCCAAGCGGAAACGGGCGGCGTGTTTTTTTTTTTTTTTTTTTTTTTTTTTTTNTTTTTCATTTTGAAGGAAAAAAGAGAGAGAGGGTCTTGGCAAACCCTCGGCAGGTTTGAAGATTCTTTTTCTGACGAAGAAGTTCTGAGGATCGCGTGATTAATCTCGATTTTTATTTTATTCTTAATGCAGGAAGAAATAGAGTTATGAGTTTATCGAGTTTGAATAAGCTGCGAGGTCTATGGTTTATTGCTCATAGGAGAATCTTTTGAAAGAACGAACGACGATGTTTGTATATTTGTATTTGTAGTCGTTTCATATTAATATTGTTCCTCGTGACGTGAATAGAACGTACAATTTTAATGAAGATTATGGAATGAAAATGTTTTCGTACAATGAAAAATTTCTCTGACTTTTATTGCAATTCATGCATTTACATGAAAATCAAACTGTACGTAACAGAACCAAAGTTAAATTTCCAACCTACTTTGGTTCCTGTCATTTTTTTTTCTTTTTCTTTCAAAACAATCGATGAATTTATGTTATAATAAACTTTCATTTGACTTATTTCCTTAAGAATAACGAATCTGTCACAATCTAATGTAAAAACCACAAAAGAAATTGATCTACAAAGTATTAAATGAAAAATAAAAATTTATACTATTTAAATCTTTAAACGTACAAGTTGCGCGTTAAAAATTAATAACGCAGGATGTTGTGCATTTAAGGATTGGTACCGATGCGTAAATCCTTGAACTCGATGGAATAATATTATAAAATCCAAGTTGAAAGTATATTAAATCAGTCTCTGAAATTCTCTCCCGAATGACAGATTTCGATATACCGTAAATAATAACGAACGAATTTCACGGGTGTAAATTGAAAATCTCGAACACCACAAATTGGAACCAAAAAAAAAAAAAAAAAAAAAAAAAAAAAAAAAAAAAAAAAAAAAANTCGATGCAATGGGTTCGCCCTCAATTTTTTAAATATCGACAAGAACGCATTTTCGAGCGAATTCGAACGAATTCGACGTACGGAGGAGAGTGCCGCGTTATCAGAAGGAATGTCTCTGATTGCAGAATGTCAGAAGGCAGCACAGATTCCGCTTGGCTATGGATCGCTTAGTGAAGTCTGGGATCCCGCCGTCCGAGCCGCCCCTCATCTCTTCATGGCAGCCACGGTAAGTAAATTGACGCTAAAACATTGTTAAACCAGAGACCTGCCTCGTTGCCTCCTTGTGCAACGCTGTGCCAACAACAGCCTGTCCGTCCGCCAACGTTTCCTCGTCTTGATCTTTAATAAGTGGACGACAATGGAAATTAGTTTCGTTACCGAGTAGTTTTCGCGTGTGCCACGCGTGTCTCTCTCCCTGCTACGCT
>NIPQ01091637.1:0-10519 GCA_002806875.1 Lepidotrigona ventralis hoosana
TACGATGAGCGTCCTGTGCGCGAACAATGCTTTTATAATCATTCGGCGAATGAAAATTTTTTCAGATTTTGATTACTCAAGTTCTGTCAAGGAATTTTATTTTTTCCCTATTTTCTCGAGGTTTTGAGGAGAAAAAGTATCTGTAATTATATAATTTGTTCGAGTTTAATCTGCAATGCTATTGTTAATGATTTTTTGCTATTGTTTTGCTATTAATGATTTTTCTATTAATGATTTTTTGCTATTGTTGAATTCATTTTTTTTCATTTTTCTTATAATGAATAGCTATTTCTGGCTACAAATTCATCACGCTTAACTTTTGGAAAATTTTGTTTTGCTATTAATGATTTTTCTATTAATGATTTTTTGCTATTGTTGAATTCATTTTTTTTCATTTTTCTTATAATGAATAGCTATTTCTGGCTACAAATTCATCACGCTTAACTTTTGGAAAATTTAATTTAAAAAAAAAAAACATATTCTCAATTCTAAATCTATTTTGTGTTTGAACAGTGAAAATGATGATCTCATATTATAAATATTTAAGTATTTTTAATTTATTAAAGTGATTGGAACCTCGATTTTGCGCTAATTTTTTCGAATATTTTTCAATCTATTTAAAATTAAACATCTGATGACAACTTGCGCAATATAATAAATCATTTTTTTTCAAAAATCATCAAGCAAGAATGGTTTACAAAAACAGTTTGATTAATAAACAGGAAGCAAAGTAAGTAATTTTATAAATCGCATGACATCACCAGTGATTCTCAATAATGTTGGTTCTATTGTGCCAGTGCAATTTGGTACATGCGTACTATTGAGGGTTACTGGTGATGTTGCACATTTCGCGAAACTATTTTATTTTTTGCATTGAGATTAAACTGTTTTTCTGTTTTTACTTGTTGATTTCTGGAAAATACATTTGCTCCATCATGTGCTGTAGTTGCATTTTATGCCAGACCGTTAGTTTTTAAAATAAATTAAAAAATATTTCATTTTCTCAATAATTTTACTAATTGTTTAAACATATACAGTGACGTATATGAAACATATATACATAACATATATACAATATATTCAGTACAGAGGGACCATAATATGGCAATGATATTTTTTTTGAAGGATTTCAGAAATTTCAAAGTTATTTCTTTGTAGATGAAATAATATATTTTTTCATCCATTAATCGATAAATTTTCGATCATATGATAAATTTTACAAAATTAAAGATGAAATATCTCCTAAACTAATAATTTTTCGAGGTTAATACTTTTTTATAGAAAATCTCGAGTTGCATCGATTAATGGATGAAAAAATATATGATTTTGAAATCTCTAAAATTCTTCTATCTACGAAATGTCACTATTGCCATATTATGGTAAGACTCTGTACTAAATAATTTTTGTTAATAAAATTTTTTCATATCGTTAAAAACACACGGAGACATTTAAGGTAGACAAAGTTATTGGGACACTGTATATTACATTGAATTTGTAAGAGTTTGTAGAATTATTTCTTATAAACGGAAATTGTATATTTTTTACCGTTGAAATACAAAACTGAAAGATTCAGAATTGAAAATTTTTTTACAAAATTGAAAAAAAAATTCTAAATTTATAATTAGCACGCAATAGTTTATCAGACATGACTATTCGCTAATTGACCATTAATGATCACTAATGGGGCGACAAAACTTTCTCATCATGTAGAATGTAGAATGCAGGATGTAGAACACCGTATGGCGAATGTATGTGCAAGAAAGTAACCTGCGAGCCTGTGAGTCTGTTCAGTTCGCGAGTTTCTCGTGGCACGTTGTATTCTACCTTTCTAAAATAAACCTGTGGTGCGAGTGTTGCACAAAATGTCAAGGTTAACAAGAATCAATTCGATCAGTTGAAGAAAAATTATTTTGAAGTAAGTTTCGATGCGTTCATTTTCATTTGTGTTTACAAACCGTGAAAAAATAATGAATTGTAAATGATTGTACTAATGTATATAGAAATTATCATCAATAGTCTTACTTTTGACTCTTGTAGTATCATTAATTCGATAATGGAACATGATTCCTAATTAATAAAATATTTTAATACTAATTGTTAAATTACGAATTATTCCGTATAAATTAACTATTACTATTTACTGCTACTTGAAATTTATATAAAGTAATAAAATTTGAAAGTATAATAATTATTGTAAGTAATAGATAATAATATAACAAATAGATTTTATTTACATTTTAGCACGTTTGACAATATTTAACTAATCTATAATTCTTGTTTTATAAAAAGTTTTTATAAAAAAAAATTGTTTATATATCTTTTTCAAATAATCTAAATTGGCTATTTTAATATGTGTTAATTACATATTAAATTTTAGTTACATGTTAATTACATATTAATTTTAACATCGCAAGTGTGCTATTATAATGCTATTAAATGCTATTAAATGCACCTAGATGAAATATAGTATTATGCAGAAAATATATTACACTATGTAATCTAATATGATATCTAATGAGAATTGTATACTAAATTTATATAATAAATGTATTAAATTAGCAGAAATCTATTGATGTTGGTAATTTTTTTGTATTTATAATGAATCAAGAATAGGCATAGTTTTTTTGCACCTAGTTTTTTTGCAATATCTTTATAAAAGCAAGTGGCATATTAACAAAATCTGTTGCTATAAATAAATGACTATGTACAAAAATAATTTTCAGTTTTCAATAATGAATGCACAGTAGCAATTTCACCAACCAATATTATAAGAAATATAATAATTCAAGAGTCAAAAAAATGTTGACACACCTGTAATTTCAGTGCTTAATCTATATTCAATGGCTGAATGTTATTAGAAAAGTTACAGAATATCCTTTGTAAGTACTATATTCGAATCATATCTTGTCAACATAAAAAAATATTTTACATTCTGTCTTACATAAATAATTGTTACTGAAATTGGTGGAATATGATTCGATAACATTTCATATTTACACAAGAATATTTTTTTGCTTTTCCGTCATTAAATATAAATTAAGCACTAGAGTTACAGATATGTCAATAGTTTTTCTTGAATTTTTATTTTATTATTTTTTATATTTCTTATATTATTATATTATCTTTTTTTTTTATTATTGCATGATTTGTTAGAAATTGTTATTGTGCACATTATTTTTGCAGTAAATTATTTATAGAAGCATTTTGTTAATGTATCATTTGTTTAATGTATAAAAGATATTGCAAAAAAACATTTTTTGACTCACTGTATTTGAAATATCGCGGTCATTCCTTGAGCTAAGATAGCGCTGTTACTCACGTTTCGTCGCATGCGCAAGCACTTGCACTCGGGTTACAAAGAAATGTATACGATTCAATATGTCACATAGATACTTTAGAATTCACTTGTTTTTAATATAGATATCTTTGTTTATTTAGTAACATTCAATATATATTCGTAGTTTTGTATGTATAACATGTATAGATAGTGGATACCTACATATGAATATGTCCATCGGTCACAAAACAAATTACATAGCAAGTGACTGGTAGTAGTAGTGATAAGTCAACTGGTTAGGTTGGTTCTGGCGCTACCATCGTTGTCGTTACGTTAAATCATTCATGGCGGTCTTTTTAAATGTTCTTAAGCTACGTTATTTTTTTAATAATAAACATTATCATTAAAAATTGATTCTTTACATTTAGTCATTAAATGTAAATAAATATTATATACATATATGATGGTCGGATATTTATGACGGACGTATATGATGAATTATATATATATATATATATATATATATATATATATATATATATAGAGAGAGAGAGAGAGAGAGAGAGAGAGTCATACTATATAAAATGAAATTTGTTTTTTTGTCAAAATATATTAAATTATTTTAAACAATTGTTGATTCACTTTTATAGAAAATTTCCCTACTTTATTCTTTGTAGATTATCGTATATCAAATTATTATTATCTAATATTATTAATAATATAACAGTATGATACTATATAATATCATTAATATAATATTAACCTTTTGCACTCTTTTATTGAGTGTGACTCGACATCAGTTTTTATCACAGGAACTTTTATGTTGTATCACACTCGATATTTTTAAATTGCCAGTTAAATTGCCAAAAGAAAAAAAAAAAAATTGAAAAATAATTTGGAGTGCAAAGAGTTAATATTATATCAAATATTCGTTTTCATTATTCATTATTCGATATATTCTATTACTTACCAAATTCTAATTTATGATTTCGATTTAAGATATGTCAATATATCAGCTCATTGAACTTATGGATGGAATAACGATCTTGATATCATATTATTAATGCTAAAATCATGACTTATGTTAATACTATTCTCAGTTTGTACTAGTCTCATTCACGAAAGCGATGTTTTGTTACATTTATTAGTTTTTTTATACATTCTAATATGTATTATGTAGAATTAAATTTTTTTCTTTTTTTTGTCTATTTGCTTTAACTTTCTACAATATATGCACGAATTTTCTACCCTTTATATTTTTATATAAAATATAATAAAAAATTTATATTGTATACCTCGAATTTTCTTTTACCACTGTATTTTTCGAAATATAAGAACTTTGATATAACATTATAAAATGAATAATTACTATGAATAATTACTAACTTATTTTTAGGAAATAAGAAGTATATCATTTCTTGCTATCGACATAAAAAAGTGACATAAAAAAAGATTATTCACTTTGTTCTTATTACGAAAAAGATTAATACCTTTTTCATTCTGTAAAACGGGATATTATTTGAAAATACGAAGAAATGTTCCTATACATTTTTATTTTTTAAATTACATTACTATTAATGCTAAGAAACAAAATATTTTACTAAATTTATATTTATACATAATATTTTAACCGTTTATAGATTAAAATGCTTTAAACTTTTATCAGTGCACTTGATTGATGCTTAACTTTTTATACTTAAAATAAATTTTCGTAATAAATAAATAAAAAATAAATAAAACAAATTTTCTTAATAATTAAACACTAAATGACAAAAAATTTTTTTAATCGTAAAATAATAAATAATTTATTTTTTTAATACAAGCCAATATAATTATTTCATTTTTATACGATTTTATATATTTCGTATATTGTTANATATTTTAACCGTTTATAGATTAAAATGCTTTAAACTTTTATCAGTGCACTTGATTGATGCTTAACTTTTTATACTTAAAATAAATTTTCGTAATAAATAAATAAAAAATAAATAAAACAAATTCTCTTAATAATTAAACACTAAATGACAAAAAATTTTTTTAATCGTAAAATAATAAATAATTTATTTTTTTAATACAAGCCAATATAATTATTTCATTTTTATACGATTTTATATATTTCGTATATTGTTACATAGAACTTGCACTTATAATAACATACACACACTTGTAATACATTTTATAAATTTATTTGATTTTAAATTTTCGAAGAAATTAAAAAAAAAAGTATTATTTATTAAAAATCGGATACTTATATATTTTGTCATTTGCACCTGGAAACTTTATTCAAGACTTGTTTTGAAAATGTTTCATAAATTCATTCAATGCAAAAAGACTTCATATTTGATTCAACTCGCTANTTTGTAATACATTTTATAAATTTATTTGATTTTAAATTTTCGAAGAAATTAAAAAAAAAAAGTATATACTATTTATTAAAAATCGGATACTTATATATTTTGTCATTTGCACCTGGAAACTTTATTCAAGACTTGTTTTGAAAATGTTTCATAAATTCATTCAATGCAAAAAGACTTCATATTTGATTCAACTCGCTATAACATCGATTGTTTGTGCTAATCAATTTAGTCTTCTTACAGGTAAAGTCTATCTATAATTATAGTAATATAAAGCAAGTAATCATTGTTACTTCGGTAACTAGTAAGTATAATTGATGACGAGTCTCATTGATTTTATGGTTCTCGGTACCTAGTATCCAAGTTTAATACTTACCTAGTTAAGATATCAATATGTCTTACAAATTATTATGTCTTATAAATTATTATGCTATTTTATTATATATATATATATTACGTGTATTATCAAATATGTGCAGGAAAAAATAAGAACTCTCTTTGCTTATAGAGATAGATACGTAAGAAAAAGGAACATCGCAAAACGAATAATGATAATTGTAAAAGATGTGTTTATTACAAGCATCTAGATTATATTAGAAGCGTAGTTCTGGTGAAATTAATTTTCTTTGAATGTAGACAAAGATTCTTATTTTTCATATTTTTCATTGTAAATTGTGACAGGTTAACGATTTATCTTTTAAAACAATTTATCGATGGAGCAACATCTTTTGCGTATGTTAGTAAATTCGATGGCTTGGTAGTTTAAGTAAATTACAGTGTTGCTGGCAATGTAATCAATATGTTTAAAACAATTTTAATTATTTGAAGGTTTTGTTAGATTGTTAATATTTCGCAGTATCGTTCTCGAATTTCCAAGAAATTTGCTCTAACGAATGGAAATTTCTAACAAGATCATTAATTATAAAAATTTAATATGAAGCAAACTTTCGTATAACAATCTGGTAACACGATTTCGATATATAGGACAGAGGACTAAAATAATGAAAAAAGTTTATGAACAAAAGTTTCTATTTGATCTTGTTCCAAAGTTATAGCTATTATTTTTATATTTCAATAATTCGCATATTGTTTATCTTCATTCGTCTGTGTCAAGGAACTTCGTAATCTTTCAAAAATCCCAAGTGTATGTCGAATCTATTGTACGTGTGTGTGCACGAGTTTTATCATGGGTAATACACGTCGAAGACAGAATTATATTTAAATAGCTCGAGAAACACAAAAATGGTCATTAACTTTGAAGCAAAATCAAATAAGACACATGTTCTATTTTATATGAACTTTTTCATTGGTGTCCCCTATCCACTCTTAAAGTGGCTTACACGTGTTATGATATATCTTGTGTATACGATGCGAAAATTGCGGACAGCATATCTTTGATAATACGGCATTCGTATAATCATTTCCATATTACTGTATTCGTATAATTTCGACGGACAATATTCATGCACGAATTATGTTAATGTTAATAATAAAGTTATAACAAGTGATAAGAACGTTCAGTTTATTAAAAGAAGAAGAATTAGACTAATTTCAGATGATAGTGATGATGACAATTAATAGGTTTATTGTAATCTATTTAAATGTACATATATAGTTCAAACCATATCTATGTACATTAATAATATTGTATTCCTCTTTTTATATACACATGTAGATTTATTTTACAGAAAGATATTTCCACTTTTATATGATTCTAATGTAATATGAAATAGATTTCCCAGATTTCTATTACTTGCCTTTTTTATTACTTACTAACAATAAGTTTTGCTTCGATTTCAATACAGTATGCAACAAATTGTTATAGTTTACTGTATAATTAATATAATTAACATAACATATAATGTATAATTAATAATAATATATAATTATGTACAATATATAGTAATTGTAATAAGTATATGTATATAATGTAATATAATTAAATATATATAATTAATATAATAAAAGTTCAATATAATTTAAAATACAATATAATTAATTTATAAATACAATATAAAATAATTTAAAAATACAATATAATTTAATTTACGAAGCAATATGTACATGTAACTTAATTATGAATGATTTATTGGGCTTGAAATATAATTTATTCAGCGAGCTTATTTTTAGTAATATTAGGTAATTACTAAAACACATCCACGCAACCATCTTTCTCAAACTTTCACCAAAATTAACAATGCAAATTCGTTTCTACTATTTTTCTGTTTTTTTCTTTTATTATTATTCTCGGACTTGAATAACCATGTTCGTTGCGTTTATTCAGTATATTTTTTATTTATATATTTTTATATTATTATATTTATGTACTAAAATTTTGTTCTTTCGAATAGTGTTCACTCTTCAATGAAATTATATTATTATCCACAGAGGTATAATTTAAAGTCTTTTAGAGGGGACGAAAAAGTAAAAGAAGAAGAAAAACAAGAAGTGTAATACTTATGTGAAGCAATTTGAGTAAGACTTCACCGTTGGTCCAATGGCAGGCAGGGGCCAACTGGTAAAGTGCAATAATGTGTTTAAGGGTTACAAAATTTTATTCAAGAAAGTATATTATACAAAGTGTCCCATTTTAGATATTCGTTATCGAAAAAAAAATATTTCAAATAAAACTTACTTTATTTCGAGGGAAATATTTTTAGTGATCACAAATCTTGTCTAAGTGGACGTGCTTCTGAGATTTCAAGGTAATCGCTTTTTTAAATAAAATTATATATTTTTCTTCAGATGGACACGTAGTCTATTCCATGACATTCATCAACCTTCATATGTTGGTATTTCAAGGTTATTCAATGTCGTTTACTGCCTTTCAAAAGTTATTTCCGTTGAATGTACCAAATACTTATTGTCTTATCTTTTATCTTCGAGCGTCAATACACTGATTTACTTTATTTCTAAAAAATAGTTGCACTCGTAGTAGAATTCGTTATATATATATCCACCTGAAGAAAAATATTAAATTTTATTTCAATTTATTTCAATTACCTTGAAATCTCGAAAGCACGTCCACCTAATTTATAACCACCAAAAGTTGTCCCTCTCGAAACGAAGTAAATTTTATTTCAATTTTTTTTATAACGAATAATTTAGAATTTATTAAGATAATTGCGCGACGTTTCAAATGGAACACCCTGTACGTCCACTGTTGGTATAACGTGACGTAGAAATGAGAAAGGGCTTCGATTAAAATTGTTACTTTTACATAATGAAATTTGTTGTCGAGAATTTAATGGCTCTCCTGGCTAGATAGTGAGAATCTTTTCCTTGGCCATTGCGGGACCCTGAACAACGTGCGGTTCGCGGTTAAATGTAAATGTAACGAAAGAAGAATCACAGACGGATTTAGTTTTTATCTTTCTATCTTATGAGCTGGCTGTTTTGTTTTACTTTTTTCATTCTCGCTATAGTAGAAGATAAATATAACAATAAAAATATTGCAATCTCTTGAATTTTCATCGCCTACGGCGAAAAAAATTGTACATCAGTTTTAGGCTTAGGTAGTTATTGTAAAAGGCTTCGAATCTATTATAGATTTAGTCGTGAAAAAAAATTTTTCAATGTTTTTATATCATGATAATTTATAGCATTTTCAAGAAGAAAAAACCTGCAACGTATAGAACAGAATAAACGAAATAAAATAACGTGAAGCTTTAAAGTGAACTCAGGAATTTTGTTTTACGAAATTGTAGCAGTTTAAATATTTAGTCCGATATTTAAATGTTCGAATGTTAATATGAGTAATTGTGTTTGTTATCATTATTTGAATTTTTAATTAATATCTGCGCGAGTAAGATTATCGATTGATTGTTTTCTTCGAGCTGAGTAAAATAATAAATTCGCATTGACGATGTAAGTCAAAATTTAAGTAACGTCTAGTAATCTCGCCGAATTTTAGAGAAAAGAAAGAAGGGAAACGTCATTACACGAACCACAATTTCCATTTGCTATGATAATATATATTGTTCCGATAGTATTTTTCTCTCATTATCACACGTTGATTCCTCTGCAAATCCTTTTCGGATTGTTATTCTTGAGAAGATAAGCTCAGCTTTTCTAATTTTCTTCCAGTGAACGATAATAATATATTAAATCTGCCGGTCGTATCGCCTCAAGTATTTTTGCACGTATGGACAACGTGTTATGACACGTAATTTTGATTTGAGAAAAAGCAAGGACGGCTGCAATTTGCGTCGTAAAGTTCCACTGCATGCTGCCCTTGAGAAGAACGATAAATTTGCGTGAATTTCAACGCTTTCTTCGTTTCTCTATGTCGGATCCTCGACACTAAATGGCCACAAATTATGGCCATTATTTCTAAAGTTACACAGTTATTTCAGCTATAATTACTATCTGTTGAAATTTTTCACTTTCGGTTACCGCTGTTCTTGGATGAAATGTTAGGTAATATTCAGACAGTGTAACACTCACGAAAGTAAAAGACACAGTATTATTCCATAACGTGTTATACAATATTTTAGTGATACCTTTATAGATATTATCCATAGATAATATCATCAATTTCCAAAATATCAGGATACGAATTAATAAATTAACAAATTTCTTCCTTTTTCTGAGTTTTTCATTTGTCTTATAATACGATTTATTCATTGTAGCGTCCGGTGTGTTACAAACATATCAACTATAAAAGACTCGTGATTACCTTTCATATTCAATAAAATCTTTTCTCGACTTTTCGATAACTACGAGTTCTAATCAAAGTCTTCTCACTATTATTGTGAAACATTTGGGGGCATCCGCTAGGCGAAACAAGTATCATAATGGTGATATATGGTCCCATCGTATCGGATATATGGTGCTACGAAGAGAAAGATGCATCTTTTATCTTGTCGAGAGATTAACGTCATATAAA
>NIPQ01091638.1:0-20513 GCA_002806875.1 Lepidotrigona ventralis hoosana
TATTTTTTTAAAAAAAAATTTATTACTTTAATGAAAAGAATTTCTTCGTCTAAAAAAATCGTACAAATCATACGAATATTTTGTTTTCTACTGTTTTACCATTGCTAATAGTAATAAATTGAAATTTTCGAGAATTAGTATTATAGCGTTTAATTTTATATATAAATAAAGTTAAATAGGCCAATTATAATTTTTATAGAACAGAATATATTAACTTGCACGAATATTGATTTCTTACAACAGTTTCTACTGTTAAATAATGTTTTATATGCACAAATCTACACGGTCACTTACCGGCACTTTCATTTACCAGAAAGGCAAGTTTCTTTTTTTTTATACATCTAACAGAGTGCAGAAAGTATTATGATTTGTTGCAACAATTCGCTGTATTAATTTACTAATCAAACTAAATATTAATCGTATGTATATGACACAAGATTAAATATACATATACATTGAGTTTGTTTATCGAAGCCCATCTTCGTCGAGTTTGTCGCATAAATAAAATTATTTTAAATATAAAAAGCTAGCACTTAACATAGTTTCGTCAAAAATACATTACGATAATTAGACTTTTTTTTTTATAGGAGAAATAAAAATACGCGTGTAACTCTATTAATGTACAACTTTTGGTAGAACGTTATAATATTTTTTTCTCATTTAATAACTACTACATAAGATATAGTTTTTCTCTTTTTATCATTAAAATGAATTTTAAGTAGTTTAAGTGTCAAAATAATTTTCTGTTAGACCGACTATCAAGTTCCATTCTTTAATTTATTTGTTTAAACAAAGGAAGTGAAATTTTGAAGTAAATCAAAACCTTTAACTTGTGGAGAATGTTCAATTTAACCATAAATAATTTATATTTCTATCTTCCAAATATTCATATATACAAATACATACGTACACACAAATACATGCGCACGCACCACGCATCACACACACACACAACTCATGCGCACACGTACATATGTGCATGCATATACGCGCATACAACTGCACACGCAATATGTGCATATACATGTATAAAATCATACGTATGCACACAGTCATACAGCTCACACACATACGTACATACATTTATATATGTACATATGTATACAGTTAAATTTGCTGCACAAATTCGAATAGAGCGATGTATTAATCTATATACAATGTACAGCACTAATGACGATTGAATGTCTAATCACAAGTTTGTACAAATTTCGTTTGTACATATATCGTATTGGTCACCTAGTCTATAAATATTTATTTAATTTCTTTTTTCCACTCTTAACAGTATATGAGACGCTTAGGGATTTTATAGCAAAATAATTTTTGCAATATTAATATTAGAAAGTACCTTTACACAATAATACTACTTTTACAGTTTCAATTTTCTTCCTAAGACTAAGGCATATAGAATTGTATTGTATGGAAATGATAATGTAGCAAGTTCTGCATTAGTAATAGTACTAACTGAACTTTGCATAAAATGTGGCAATTATTTCTATTTTGAAGACGTCTGATATATTTTTCTGATACTTGGTATGCGTCTCATATTTCTGTAAATTCAAACATACAATGTAAATTTACTATATCCAAATCAGTTAGAGTCCACACACGTAAGATTATCGGCATATACGCTCGATTGTGCGGACTTTCATGTCTAATAAGCAGATTGTACTACAGCTTAAGATAATTTTCACCTTTTCACGTAGATACAACAGTATTTGTTGTTGTTGACTGAGCCACTGTTGTTACTGTTATCAGAGTTAAAGTTGTATCGAGAGTATTTTCTTCTGTGGTTGTTGCTGTTGTTGTTGTGACTATATCCTTATCGATACACGTCTTTTTTGACTCCTTATGCTCCTCGGATGAACTCGACTTTCTTTTATGATTTGAACTTGATGAATGAGAACGACTTGACACTGTGTCATCTTTCGATGAACGATTGCTAGATAACTTTCTTTGTCCATCTTTTCCATGACTGTGATGTCCATCTCTTCTTTTCTCCAATTTCCTATTTTCATTTCTAATTTCACCATCTGCGCGATCGGTACTTTTATTAGAAATGTTACATTCTTTGGGCAGTGAGATAATCTTCAATGAATCTTCTTTGTTATTAGTTTCTCCTGTTTTATTCTCAGATTTATTATACGAAGGACTTCGATGATGATGTCTCTTGTGTTCTCTATCACGCCTGTCTCGATCTCTTCTGTCTTTATGTCGCTGATTTCTAGAGCTTTTATCATCTCTATGTTTCCGTCTAGGTTCTGTATATACTGTATGTACATCGGATGTTAATTTAGATGAATTTTCATCGCCGCTACCGTTTCTACTATTGTGCCTCTCGGTTTCTGCTAAAGGAGGTGTAGAGACTATCGAAGAAGAGGTATTAGTAATTTTTGACGTTGGTAGTGTATTTCGTTCACACGTGTTATCGCTAGTTAACATACAAACTTTTTCACTTTTTGATCTTTCTTTTGCTTCATCCTCAGCCATTTCAATCAATGCTTTCACTGCATTTTCAGTTGCACATTCCATCTTCGATGTGAATGCCAATGTAGTTTCTATTTCCAATAATTGACAATATCGTTCTAGTTTTGTTTTATCATCTTTGTACTTCAGTTCAGCAATTTCAATACTTTCTTTATGAATTTTTTCTAAAATTTCTTTAGAAGCTTCTGCAACGCCGGTTCGTAAAGATTGACAGACTTCTTCTACGTCAGTCTTTGATTTATATATTGCAATTTCTAAAGCTTTGTCAACAACTTCTGTTGCATAAGTTTTCGCTACCAATTGTCTTTGCGTTAATACACTTTGTTCAAGAAGAACAGCATTGCAATCAGAATTTTCATGTTCTAAACAAACTTCTGACGCACATCGTCTTTTATTTTCTTTCGATGAAGATCCCGAAGGATTGAATTTACTCGTCGATTTAGATTCTGTGACATTTGAAATTTTTTCTTTTCTCAAAGCGGTGCTGGACCGGCTATGATGACTTCGATTATGATCTAATTTATGACTACTATTACTACTACAACTGCTGCTGCTACTACTGCTGCTGCTGCTACTGTGTGAATGATGACTGGATTTTTCATTTGATCGACGATGTTCTTCGTGTCTCCTTTCAGATCTCTTGTCGTCTCTCTTTTCATTATTTTGTTTTTGTTCTATTGTACTAGTTTTTGTAGATTTATTATTAAAAAGATCTGAACAGTTATCGTTATTCTCTATAGAATCTTTCCTTTTACTTGAAATGGAAGAATGTCTTGAATGATCTCTGTTTTTACGTTCCTCTTTACGTTTTCCATGATGATCTGACTTCTTTAAATTTCCTTGATATTCAGCAGCTCTTTCTTTTGCTTTTTTCTCTTCGAGCGAATCAACAGAATGTTTTTGTTCTATACGTTGACGATTTGTATTTTCTTTCTGTTCATCTCCTATAATCACAGTTTCCAATGATTTCTTTTCTTTTATGCGATGCTCGTTTCCAACACGTCCATGTCTAACACTTGAATTGTGCTGCGATTCTTGATAATACTGTTTTAATCTGACATGCCATGCTATACTTGAAACTGCGGAAACCGTTCTAAATTGATGAATTATATTACGCGGTAAAAAGTAAATATCATTATCATATAAATTTATTCTAGCATAACGAATACCCTGTCTACGTAACTGATTTAATTTGGCGTCTTCAACCCATTGTACACATTGTGAAATTGGTGGTTCATGAAGATCTAATTGTAATTTTTCGACTAGTTCAGGAAAATCGCCAGCATAGAAAGCTACAACATCTTTCGTAATTCTGTTATATTCAGATGTCTGTCCACCGTGAACAGCTTTCAATATACCAACTGCTGCTGTTGTCATCCTATCTAATCCATGACCAACATGATCGGCGTGAGCTTTAGTACGGTCTTCAAACATATATTCACGAGCTTCACTAAGACGTGGCAAATACTGTAGATTCCGTAACTCGTTAATGCCCGTTCTGCGCCGTTTATAAGGACTTTTATTTATATCGGCTGTTGGAACCAATTGTTCACCTGGTCTAATCCATAAAATTGGACCATCGTTTGATTCTTGAGGAGTATCCATCTTTACAACAGATAATGGACCCCAAGGCATAGTCTAAAACAAAAAAGGAATAAGAATTTGATATTATTGTATAAACACAAATTCATGTTGAATGTACAAAATATTCAATATTACTAATATATAAGAAGCAATCCTTTTTACTTTTTACTCAAAAACTCGATAACTTAAAGATTTTTTTCCTTCCTTTAAGATTCAAATTTTGAGATTTGACTGCTTATGTAGTTTTTGGGAACAAATTATAATTGAACATAAAATATAAAATTATAATTTTACTATACTATAGGAACTAGTAAAAAAAATATCACTTATAAATCTTATATTAGCTTATAAAATAATATAAACGAACACAAAATAATAAAAAGATACCAAATTTTTCGCTAAAGATTAGTTTTTGAGAAAACCAAATTTAAAAATATGCAGTCATGATACATAATATAATTTGTCGATGGACTTTTAATCTATATCGTAATTACATATTCTGGCATTTACAAAATAATTTAAAGGAAAACTAAAAAATATATTTTATAAACAATATTCTATTATATCAATTATAAAATTGATCGTTTGTACACTTTTGGTTTGATAGGTACTTTTATGACTATTTAATTACAAATATATATACTTATAATATCAATATACGACATTCTAAAAATTGATTTAAGTTATAAAATTATACATATAAATAAATACCTCTATTATAAAATATATCTTTAATATATCTCAAAAATAAAATTAGAATAATGCTTTTTATAACATATGTACATAGTAAAAAAGTAGATAAATTACTAGCTCTAAAAGATATAATCATATTGAAAAATTTCCTATTTGTATATTTCATAGTAATGATTAAAGAATATTTATTTGCTGTACAAAGAAGAGAAACTCATGTAAACAAGCATAATAAGAATTATTATATTTTACTAAATTTATATATATGTAGTGAATTTTCAAATTAGATTCGCGAAGAAATAAATAATTTGAAACCTAAAGTAAAAAGTTGCACTTTATATTCAATTTATATATTCAGTTGCACTTTATATTCAATCTTTATATTCAGTTGCACTTTATATTCAATAAATAATATATGATATAAAGTATATTATTTGAGTATGCACTTCATACATATATGATACAAAGTAATCATTATTATTATTTCTTGTAGAACTTGGATAAAGTACTAATAACAAAAAAATTTTCAAAATTAACAAAATATAATAATATTAATAAAAAAAAATGAACTACTATGATAAAAGTCATATGATTAAATCCAATGCATTCAAAAAAATTATTGCTTATCAGAATTCTAGCATATATAAAATGCACAAAATTATTTATTGACTGATTAGTCACAATAGGAAAGATCAAAGTGAAATGTTACAATAATGATAGAAATCATCCAGTAAGTTATAAAGGTTGTGTACTAAGAAAGTAGTTATAAAAGAAACTCTTTCTCTACTTTGAAATCAATCAATCAATGAAAACTGGCATAAAAAAAAACTTATTACTAACCAAATATTACTCAGCCAAAATTGACAGAAATTACAGAACTATTAAAGAACAATCCATAAGAAATATAAAAATCCTAGCAAAAATGATAACAGAATAAAACTCTATTCAAATAAACTTAATAAATCTCATATAGTACAATTATTTACTAATATATTAATTTGGAAATAAACGATATATTTTAAAAAATAGCAGTTTGGAGGGCTATATAAACTACAAAAAAGAATATTCAAAACTCGAATACTTTTACTTTAAAATAATTAATTTTTGAAATATATTATATTACAAAATAAAAATTCTGTACTGTATTATTTATAAAACTAATCATCTATTACAAAAATATCACAGTTGCACGATAATAACAATTAAATAAAAGATCATATGCATAGGCAATTAATCAATTAAAAGCCAATCGAATAACTACAATCAATTTCTAAACAAATAAGAATCTATTTATTCTATCTACCTAGTAAAGCATATATTTATTCTGTCTATCTAAAAAAGCATATATAAGTAAAAATCTCAATATACTAATACCAGACAAGTCAATTCATTAACTAGTAGATCTTAATAAAATTACAAATAGATTTTGCAATCACTAAAGATATCATATAACTAAATTAATAAATAAGTAATTATCTTTTCAACCTGGACATAATATAATACAGTAGCAAAGTGACCCTATTGAATACTGTTAATTCTATATAATTTAAAAAAGCTACATAAACAGCTAGCATTTTTAAATTAATAGTAATATACAATATTATCTGAAATCAAAGAAAAAAGTTAAAAGAAAAGTAAAAGCAAAATGGAAGAAACACAGAATATCTAGAAATAAAAAAATGAAATAATAAATAATTTACAAATTTATCTGGAATTACTATTTTCATATAAAAATACTAATTATTCGTTGTAGAAACCAATAAAAAAAAGATAAAGAAAATAATATAACCACAAGACAAAGAATAATCGAGAGTAGACCGAAATATTACTAATTACATGTAATATTTATATTTCTTTAATAACTATTAAATGCGAATAAAACGCGAATGAAACGACGGATTAATCATCTTAATGATATCTTTGATGATATTAATTCTCACCTGACACATTCTAGAACAACAAATCTTAAAATATCACAAAAAATGAAAAGATTAAAATGTTAGAACAATGTTAGGATTGCAATATTTTCCAAGTTTCTGGAAAATAACACAAATAACAATATTACTTAAATCAACTAAAGACCTGCAACAGGTTCAATAATCAATATTATTTTTACCAATGATTATAAAAATCATGGAGATTTATAATTCTTTGAAAATTATTATTGAAGAAAAAGGTCTAATTCCAAATAGTAATCAGTTTGGATTCAAAATAAGCATTCAATCATTAAGCAAATATACAGAATAATAAATTAAATAGTTGCTACACTACAGGATAAGCAATACACTACAGCTATTTCTATGAACATAAAAACACTTCTAATAATTCTCATATAATATATGGGACTCTTTAAATTTATTAAAAATCTCTTTCCCAGACAAATTTTAAACCTAAAGCTTATAGTTAATCAACAAAATTTTTGTAATAAAAATCAAAAAATTATCACTGATAAAACACATCCTATAAAAAAAAATATTAGATCCAATTACACATTAGATATTATACACAGCTGATATCTTGATTACAATAAATAGCAAAATATTTACATTTATTTATAATGATATATAAGACTATATTTGTTACATACATAAATTTTTAAGCAAAATTACACTTCAAAGGTAGAAATATGGCTTGCAAATAAAAGGAATAAAACAAATCTAAAAAAGTGCAATTTCTTATAATAATTATATAATAATAACATACATAATTTGTATGCAACAAAATTACAACAAATTTACAAAAGATACAAAAAAGAATAACGAAATACTTCAACTAGCAGTAGAAATTTAACTCAAGAAGATAAACTCAATTTTATGATAAATCTAACACAAAATGACTAAAACAAAAACTTTGAATTTAATTTCAACGTAAAAGAATAAAAAACAGAAAATAATACTCAACGTCATTATAATAGGAATAATGTCATTGCAATAGAAATTAACATTATATGATAATAAATCCCAAATAACAGATTTACCAAGTATTAAATAAGACAAATTGAAAAAATATGAAAATATTTAAAAGAAAAAATTGAATCTTTAATGTAATGTAAATCATATTCATTATAATGTGTCTCAAATTTTAAATTTTTTTAAAATGAAAATTTATATTTTGATTTAACTATATACTTGATCTAACTATATGATTCATTCCTTTTTCATAGTAACTACATTACAATTCTAATATAATTGTTTTAATGTACTCCTATAAATAAAATGTATTAATAAAATATTTCCTCAGATTAATACATCAAAATTTTTAGAATATTTTCAATTCATATAATATTTCTATATAATGTACTATTTAAGAAAAAATAAACTAATATCCTACATATTTATATTTTATTTTTATTGAAAATATGTATTATTAAATACATAATATACAAATATGTAATATTACTGATGAAAATTTGCTAGTATCTACTAATGATCATTGACAAAATTAGATACTTGATGAAAATAATAGATTGTTGATTATATTGATTGCTACTGATAGATTGCTCATTTAATAAATGACAGAAAGTTAAATAAACAAAATTACTGTTCAAAAATATTTGTACCATCTTGCATATGTTTGGCAAAGGAATTAAGAGTTCCTTTTTTTATGTACTTATGAATTCAGAAATGATCACAAATATTTTTACAGAAGAATTAAAATAATAAATATTTTTTCTATCATTCATTTGTCTAAAATCATGTGTAATTAATTATCTATTGTAATTGCTACATCTGATCGTTTTATTAGACTGAAATAAAATAAATAGAATACCATGATTTAACATCATACTTTTATATTATATAACAAAAATATATAGTAATTTTATATTTAAAAATTTCTTTCTCAAAAACTACATCAATCAAACAAGCAATCACAAAATATATTCTATTTCTGTAACAAATTTAAATTATTTACATTTGTTTAAATTAAAATATAAAATCAATACTCACTAATTTTAAAAATGGATTTTCTTCTAATTTCTGTAAAAGATCTGGGAAATATCCACCAACTTCTTCATGAACAGTCCCTACAAGACTTATTTGGTGGAGAGGGCCGTATCTAACAGTACCATTACTATAAGCTTTACACACTTGTTCTTTGTACTGTGCCATAATTGTAGTTTCTATATCACTGCTTCTTCCTAATACACCATTTTTAACAGTCAATGTAGGATAATTATCTGCCATGTAATCCAAAAGATCAGGAAGATATGCTGCAGCATTATGCACTATTCCCATAACATGATACGCATTACCATTTTCATCTTCTCCAAAAACTACCTGTAACATATAATTTGCTTATTATGTATATAATCATGTATATAATATACAATTTATATAATAAGTTCATCAATTTTAATGGACCATTAATAAATAATCTTTTAAAAGAAGTACAATACATGAGAACAGAATTGAAATATGATTATTTTAAGTATTTATATTAATTTGACAATTTTCAATTATTGAAAATTGTCAAATTAACTTGTATTTACATACTTTGAAATATTCTTGAGCTAATTCCTCTATTTGTTCATGAGATAATGTATCAATTTCATCTTGATACATATGTACAACAGTTGCACCACCATTAGGATAAGTTTCTATGTGAATGAATTTCTTGTACTTTAGGCCATCTAATAATTCACTTTTAACTGGTGTATTGTGAAGCATTTTATAATTCTTTGTTTGTAAATTTAACCTGAGATTTTCATTTGTTGACTTTGAAAATGGATGAGACATTGGCTTACTGTTTAATGGGACTATACTACGATCTCGTTTACATTGTACGCCAATACTTGCTCGTTTTATTTTACTACGTTTATAACATCGTGAGCAATAACGTCGTTCGTTATGTTCTTTACTTCGTTTTTCTCTCGAAGATGAGTATGATTTGGAATGGGAACTTGAAGATGTAGTACCAATACAATTTATTGATTTATCTTGAGATAATACGGCATCTGTTCCTCTTCCAACTATTGTCGTGGTTGTACTATCGCTGGCCCAATCTGATTTAATTATGCCTAATTGTTCTTGAGGATTTGTTACTTCTGTTTTTAATTCAACAAGTTCTGATTTGACATCCCTGTGAATTGTGTCCATTTTATTATCTATTTTCTCTTCTTTGATAGATTTTATTTGCATAACAGGAACTTCTTCAATTTTTTCCAATTGTCCACAAAATGAGTAAGAAAGATTTTTACAAACTTTAGCAGTTAAATTATTTGTATTTTCTGCATCATCATATTTTGCTGTATCCATCACAATAGTCGAAGTCATAATTGGCGATGTCATACTACTAGGAAGTGTTATATTTGGACTATTTGGCCCATCAGAAACTCTTGGAGGATAATCTGGACTTCTTGGACTACTAATCACTTCGCCATTACTTTGAGGGCTTTCTCCTAACTGAGGTGTGTTACCATGTTCAAAATTTACACATCCTTCTAGTTTTGTTGACAATGTGTGTATTCCACTAGATACAGTTGTATCTTTACATGCTAAATCAACCTAATAAATAATTATGAATCCCGATTAATAACCATCCAATCCAAAAAGTTTTGTTATTTAATATTATTCTCATACGAAATTCACAAACATAAATGATACATACATGAATAGAATGCTGAACTGGCTCAATTAAAGTTTTTACTAATTCATTGTTACAATGATCTGGATTCCCTATAATGTACAATGTTTATTTCAATTTAGTATAATTTTAATTTTGAACTTAATTAATGATTGAATACATTTATATATCTTTCTTATATAGAAAAGAATAAATATTTTATTTTTACAAGTATGCAAGACATGTCATATGATAAAAATATACTTTTAGTATTTAATAGTTATCGATAAATATTATTAAATTAATTTCAAATTTACATTACATGTAAATATTTATTAAAATTTCTATCGTCTATTTAATAACCTATTAAAATAAACTATAAACAATAATTTCATCAACATAAATATAAACACATGTTTTACACTATAGTTTTTTTTTTTTAGCGTATCATTTTCGAAAATAAAACTATATATAAGAATTTACACGCGTGTTTATATAATATTAAATAAAGTTGAAGATATTACCGTCTGGTTGTTCAGAAATACAGGCAACAGTATCCAGATCATTCCTTTGGTTGGACATGCTGCGCGATTCCAAAGATGATGTACGTAATTCAGTATTGACGGCAATTTTAAAACTAATACGTTCCTCCACATCACCAGAAGAGCTCATGAAATTCACGTTCCTTCGTAATTCGTCCTCTTCCGTGTTTGTATTAAATGATGACGCTGTAGAGAAAATCGTGGGCGTCCTAATTGAATGTAAAGCGAAATTGTCGGAAAATTCGTTTGTCTCTTTAATAACACTATTCCACGTTGTTCTCGATACTTTCACATTGGTTGTTTCCGTTTGTGATGGCTCGAATATCTGCTGAATCGTATTATTTACATCACACCGTTCGTTTGACACGATACTTGTACCAGTCTCGGATGCCATCTTGATTCTGTGAGCGATGTCCTGAACACAACGATACTACGCAACATTTGATTGGATATTTCTTAGCCGCCTTTTCAATAGACCTTATTCTATTCGTCTGAAATCGGTTAAAGAGTAGGGGTAAGACCAGTGAATATAGAGGTATCATGAAGATTTTTATTCATTGGAATCTTCGATCCCCAATCTTATCTTCTTTGTAATTTTTTGATTATAAAGAAGAGCTATATATTCCACATAATTCTTACATTGCATGACGAATGATAATCAGCATTTAAATATAAAATATCATGCATAATATCGAAGTAATTCACATTATTATGAGCATACATATATGTATAGGTATATATATATATATATATATATATATATATATATCACCGGTAACTTTAAAAATATTTCTAAATTTTGTAAATTGTAATTTTTTTCGATTTAAATTTATAATTAGTTTCTCTAAAGAGTGGTATAAATTTTAAAATAAACATAAATATAATCTGAACAGAATACATCTTTTTATAATTTTTTTTTTTTTTTTTTTTTTTTTTTTANAATGAAATAAACAACATACATTAATATAACAAATTAATTACTATTAAACGATCAATACAAGATTTTTCTAATTATAAATAGTAATAATATCATAGATTTTTATCATTTCTCTTTAAACTAAAATTTAAAATTACAAACTTCTTGTCGCTAATGTAATTACTAAGTTGCCATTTTTTTATTAATCGACAGCTGTTGTTAAAACGATATATTCAATGGCGATGTTGATACGTCATAAATTGATTAGAATTGAATATTGAATAGAATCACAAATAGGAATATATATAATTATTTATCAATATCTTATTATATTATACAATGTTTAATTCAATTCAAGGAAACAATGATATTATCTTTTAATTAGATTAAAATTTATTAAAATTATATTTAGATTTAATTATTTGACAAAGCATTATAAATATGCATAATAATAAAAGACTTATAAAATTTTATTTTATAGCATATTTTATATTATAAGATTTTATTTTGTACACGTATAAAAGATAAGATGTTACTTATATATAAGTAATGAAAAAAGAATATTTTAATAAAATAAAAATAAATTAAATCAAAATTAATTTAGTAAATTTATAATTCCGTAGTCTGTACATATATTCAAAGAATAAAGCGTAATAAATTAATATAAAGGATATTCAAATTTAAATTTGAATTTGATTACATTCATCTTGTAAACTGTTTTGAAGTATATAACGTATTTTATTCAATTTTTTATAAGCAATGATTCTATACTACAATAAAAATGATTTACATGAAATATATAATTATCGTGTATAAAAATTTATTTACATTTATTTTCTCCATGATTCTTAATTCCTTACGACATTATAAATGTCTAACATACAATTTAATTTTATATTTTTTTTCATTACAAAGTTCATTCGCTTTGAAATCTATTCATTGTATTACAACTATATCATCATCATCATTATTATTACAATATCATTATTCATTTTTTAATTTTTAATATAAAACTATAAGGTACAATATATTAATTATGTAATTATTTTTAATCTCGATTTATCAATTTTTATCATATTTATAATATTCAACGTAATAACCAAGATGCGGATTTTATGTTTTAAAATTTTTATAAACATTGCCAGGGAAATAGAAGTTAAAAAAAAATTTCTTTGATCTACACCAATATATTATAATATCATGTTTTAGATATTTTTGCATTTTATGTGCATTGTGTATAGATTTTTGCAATTTCCAATTTTTCATAAATGCATAAATCCGCATCCCAGTAATGACAAAAGAAAAAATATATTTGAATTATGAATAACAATATTTAATATATTATTTTTTACATTTTTTCATGATATTAAAATTAACCCTAACAACTTTTATATCACGTACATATAGAAATTCCTGAATTTACAATGTTAATGAAATAGAACTTAATTTAGCACAATAAATAAATATAATTCTTAAATTATACTGTTTTATTTTTATTTGACTAAATTTTTGTTCTGTATCACATTGAGACTCATTTATGTAATTATACTTTGTAATGATATTTTTACGCATAATAATTAAATCTTAATGCAAATAATTGTTATAAGTAAAAATGATTAAATTATATCATACATACATATTTATCAATATTTATCAATATTTTTATTGTCAACTGAATAGATAGATCTACTCATTTAAGTGATTTTTATCAGTTTATAAAATGAGTAAATCTATCTATATAGGTATCAATGTGATAAGCAATGCAGTTTCTATAAAAAATATATTTTATATCGTACGTGTCATGCATCATAAGTTTTGCAGTTACTTAGAAACAATAAACGCATGAAACACTTTTCTTATTTACAAATTAAGAAACAAATTATAAAAATAACTACAGTTGCAAGGGTTAATATTATCAGTGAAAAATAAAAAAAAATGCAAATTCAGCAAATTCTTCTATAATTATAATTACAATGGTTCATAATTATAGGATGACTTGAATGCATTAAATATAAGTAAAAAAATGTATACAATATATTATGCAGGATCTATTGCTTTAATAAAAGAAAATAGAATCTTGCTGCCTGATTTTATACTATTAGTTTTAACACGTTGACTGCTACACAATGCATATTTATATTTGTATTTTTATATACTTTACATATACGTTACATTTTAGTCTAAAAAGAAACATAATATTCCTTTAAATTTTATGAAAATTTGTGATAACATTTAATATTATGTATTTTATTTAGTAATATATACAAATAATTTTTATAAAAACCTGTGAACTTTAAATATTTCAATGATACAATATAACGTGATTTAATTAACACATTTTGTACAATATATTTTGAATTAAAATGAATATGAAATTCAAAAAAATATAAACATTATTTGTAGATGGATTATTATGTCAACCTTAATATCAAACTATATAAAGTCAAGAATATCTATCAGAATAAGTATTTTTAGTGATCACTGCTTTTTGTATTAATAATTTAATATATGAAAAAATATATATAAAATAAAATCCATCTATGATATAACTACTTAGATATTCATGAAACTCAACCATTTTTAAAAATAATAAATTGAATATGTATATAAACAAATACTTGTATTATTTGTATTATAATGAAGATAAATATTTAACTAAATACATGCAATAATATTTAAATTTTGTATTTTTCTCTAAAATAAAATCATTTAAAAAAAATCTTATCTTTTCATAGCAATTATTAATTATTTTATATAGATTCAAAAGCAAACTGTGAATGAACATTTATTTTTCTAAAAGCTCAATCTTGTTCAAAGTTTGAATCAATACAATTTTTGTTTATCAATACATTGTTAATGTATTTGCATAATTTGAATATTATACATTCTTTTTATCATAAAAAGGATATATTGTTACAAAAAATTAATATAATACAAAATTTAGTTTTTCAATTAGCTATCAACGTGTTAAAATAAAATAATAAATTTATGTTAACTATTACAAAAGATAACATTTTTTAAGTTAATTGAATTGCACTATCTTTCAACTTTTTACCTTTTTTTTTTACAGTCTTAACTTTCATGATAGTCTTTCCAGCTTTTGTCTTGATTGGTACAGATTTTTCTTTTAACGATTTCATTTGTAACTTCATTTCTGTTTTCGACAATTTCTTGCTTTTCATATTCTTTACACCAAGCTTGCTGTTTTTTTTAACTTTGGTAGTAGTTTGAATTGCTATACCGGATCTTATACAAGACCCGGGTAGCTTGTACTAGGCAGAAACTTTCACTTTCTTCTTCCTTTTCTTCTTCTTCTTATCATGATGAAGTTCTTGCTTTTTGGCTATACAGGAACGACAATACCAATCTTCGTTGACAGCTGGTGGCACTTGCATACCAACACATACCCTACATGATTGAAAATATATAACTTAAGTTCAAAAGATCAAAATCAAATAAATCTAAAGTTGGGAAAAGATTTTTAAATTTTTAATATTTTATTTCAGAATGTAATTTGATGTTTTCAAAAAGAAAGAAAGAAAAAAGAAAAAAGCATTAAGACGTTAAAATATTACGAGAAAAAAGAAATTGAAAAAATTAATGGAAAAAAAATAAAGTGTAATTAAAAAAATAATTTGAATGATTAAAATTATGTTTAGATATGTGATTTTACTATTTCCAACATGAAAAGTACAGTTTCATATTTATATTTTATCCCTTGTAATATATAAAGATAAGTGGTATTTTAATTTATATAATATCTTTATAAAATGGAAAATAACATTAAAGAACATGTAACAATTAAATTTTTAATATTTTAAATGTTTTATATCAATTTTATACCAAAAAAAGATAAAAACATTTTATTTATATGTACTAAAAAGCAAGTATTTTTCTAATCAAATAACTATTGTTTTATTAACATTTACTTACCAATGATACCATGCATCGCAATCATCACAACCAACCATAGGTGATCCATCATCTTGGTTACCACACGCAGGACATATCCAAACTTGATGACCACTTTGATCCTGAAAGACTCATATGACGATAAAAACACAGTTTCTCTTTTATGATATATTTGGATAAAAACCATAGGTGATCCATCATCTTGGTTACCACACGCAGGACATATCCAAACTTGATGACCACTTTGATCCTGAAAGACTCATATGACGATAAAAACACAGTTTCTCTTTTATGATATATTTGGATAATCCAACCCATTTTTGTATCTTATTAACATGTTAATAATAACTTGTTAACAACATATTGTGACGTTAAATTCTTAACATCTTTAGAAATTAAATTTCATTAATAATAAATAATGTAATTAAAGTAATTAACCAACCCATTTTTGTATCTTATTAACATGTTAATAATAACTTGTTAACAACATATTGTGACGTTAAATTCTTAACATCTTTAGAAATTAAATTTCATTAATAATAAATAATGTAATTAAAGTAATTAAAAAATTAAGGAGTTTATAAAAAAAATATATATGTAGCTAATAATAATAAAATAACTAATAAACAATAAATTTGTTACATCTTAAAATTAATAAATATTTTTTAAATGTAACAGTACACATAAAAATATTTATATATATGTAAAACTTGGAAATTGTGTATGTATTTATATATAATTATATGTTATATATATAAATACATAAAATCTTTAGTAAGCTGAGATATAAATAAAAAGTGATTAATAGTTAAATCAAACTAAAATATTTATTATGAATTAAAGTAACTATGTATTTATGATTATTAACGTTCATAAATTGATGAAATATCTGTTATGAAAATTAATTAAAATTTTTCATAACAAAATCAATACCTTGAAAGTAATATAGGATTATTATACAATATATTATATTATTGCACAATATATATTTATATAAAAAATGATGTATGTAGATGTATGATTTACTGATTTAATATATATGAATATAAATAAGGAAGGAATAACATATTTATACAGAAGTTAAAATGTTGGCCTGCGGTAATCAAACAAATTTTCACTTGACCCACAAATATATTTTATGATAAATTATTCATTAATAATTTTTATTTCAATTATTCAGAGATCAATAGTTCTTATTGTTAGTTATCAATCCAAGAATAAAAAATTTAGATGCATTTACATTACTAGAATTAGATTTATCACTGAAATTTTAATCACATTCAAATTAAATATTATATATTTAATTATATATAATTACATTGTAAATGTAAAGATCAATTTATTCCAAATATTCAATATCTAGCTTAAAAGAACACATCTACTTTTAATATAAATATATTTGAATCTGATTTATCTAAGGATACATCGTTATTTTTAAATTAAAAATAGTACTTATAGTGAATTATAAATAAAAAGTCAAATATGTATATACACAGAATGAATGATCTAATTTTAGGACCAAAAATTTCGCCATTATTTTGAATGATATGAGACAATATTTATTTTTGTATTTCCTGTTAAGGGATATAAATATAAGAATTTTTTTTCTAAAACTATGTTTTTCAAAACTTGAAAGTTTTAAGTTTAACAGTATGATATATTTTTTGTTTCTACAACAATTTGAGAAACATCCAAGAATGGATCCATTCTTTTTGGATAGTCTAAACAGTAATTTTTGTAGGAAATAATATGTAATAAATGACGAAGTTCTTATCAAGATACTTCTCATGCCTTAAACATTAAAATTTGTCTAAATAAATAGATATTAAACATGAAAATAGTTTACAAGTATGTTTACAAAATATGATTTTCAAACTATACTGTCTTTTTTTTCATAAAAAATACTTTTCATCCAAATTTAAATAGATGAATTAATTTTTTTTATGTATGTCAATAAAATATGTCAATAATTCTGAAATTATGGAAATTATGATTTCATGAAAAAAATTGTCTTCACGATAATATCTGCTTTTTCATAATAAACATGTTTTATTTAAAACATTTTCTTGTGGCACTAAAAATATGGAAAAAATTTTTAGCATTAGATAATTTATCTTATACAAGACAAAATGCAATGTATAAACATTAAGACGTATGTTGTGTGCTATAAGTTCATTAGCATATAACATGATTATTCATCAAAATAATATTTTTACGTTTTTTTATATTATTAAAGTATTAGTAAAATTTAACTGTTTACCAAACAATTAAACTTTTTAAAATGTACTTTTTATGTACAAATTATAGAACATTTTAAATTTATGTAAAATTAAGCTAAATAAAAGACAATGAAGATTTATTTAAAACGTTCTAAAATAATAATTTTAAAAAATATTTCGATATATTGGTTATAAACAGAAATTATAAACAAAAATTTTATATTGTTATGTACAGGATGAAGCATTTAAATAGGATCACCTAAATAACATGGTCCTTTTTCGAGACATAAATAAACTTTATTAATTCAATTTATTCAATATAGCAATAATGTAGATGGTGAGGTTTCGGAATATATTTTTTTTATCTACTAGTTGGTGCATCTTGACATTCTCTATATAAAAATATTAATTTATGTATGTCGAGAAACTGCTGACTTAGGAGATATTTTAATTATAATTCTGTAAAATCTATACATAAGACAATATTGTTCCTGTCTTACCTTGTCTTTCATTAAGATTAATTAAGATTAAAATATCTTTTAAATTAATAGCTTTTGACATACATAAGTTAATACTTTCTTATACAGAATGTCGAACTATATAGAGTAATGGATGTTATCTGGAAAAANAATATTAATTTATGTATGTCGAGAAACTGCTGACTTAGGAGATATTTTAATTATAATTCTGTAAAATCTATACATAAGACAATATTGTTCCTGTCTTACCTTGTCTTTCATTAAGATTAATTAAGATCAAAATATCTTTTAAATTAATAGCTTTTGACATACATAAGTTAATACTTTCTTATACAGAATGTCGAACTATATAGAGTAATGGATGTTATCTGGAAAAATATATTATTTCATTTAAAAAAGGTGATTTTGAAATCTTCTCTTATAAAAAAATTATTTCTTCCATATTATAATCTTTTAAATACTGAATTTTTATTAATAAAGTTTATCTATGTCTTCGAAAACAATGTAGTTATTTAAATAATCCCATTTAAATCCACCCTTTAAGTTCACCCTATATATTGTAATAGTTATACATTTCTATATTTCTTTATTTCTACATTTCTATATTTCTTTAAATGATTTTAAATAATGTTTTAGTTATTTAAATAATCCCATTTAAATCCACCCTTTAAGTTCACCCTATATATTGTAATAGTTATACATTTCTATATTTCTTTATTTCTACATTTCTATATTTCTTTAAATGATTTTAAATAATGTTATGTAAATGAATATATAAATGTCTATATTCATTTACATAACATTATTTAAAATCATTTAAAGAAATATAGAAATATAGAAATATGTATATGTGTATATATATATATATATATACACATATCAATAGTTTCAGCATTTATTTTTTATATAATTTTGTAATAAGAAAGTTTTGTTTTATAGAGAGATACAGATAAATATATAGGGAAAATGAAGGACAGAGAAAAATAATATCTTAATATATAAATTTTACAAGTACATATTAGTATAAACCGTGATATAAAAGAAAAATGATTCTAATTTCAATAGTGACATAAAATAATTTTTAATAAATTCTTGCTTTACTTATTCAGTTTTTAAATTTGATATTTAAATATTTTTTTTCATACACAGTTGTATTTATATTTAAATATAAAAATTACGAATTGTGTATATAATAAGTTATAAATTATATGTATGTATATATTATTTACATCATATTGTTATAAAAAATACATAAATTTTTTATATTAAATATATATTCTTTTTATGTTTTTTTTTATATACCTATGTACATACTATGTACATACAAATTGTAACTGTTACTAAAGGCAATAGATGTTTTATAAAAACTTTGAAACAGCAAAGATTTTTATCTTAAAAATTGGAAATTTTTCTAACATCATAAATTCAGGCAGAAGCTAAAAACAACGCACAAACCCATATATTTCTATGAAAATGACACAGATAGGAAATAGATGACACTTTACAAGGAGTACCTAATTACTTTTGTTTAGAATGGGAATGTACTCACCACAGTAGTGGTTGGTGTTGGGGGTAGCGCAATGCCATTTTCTTTGTCTTCTTTAGCATCATCCTTTTTAAGAGCTGCATCTGCTTTCGTCTCTGTGCCGTTAAAACCGTTGGTTATATTCCTAACTGTTCTGCATGCTATGTTTAATAACAACATGCAAATTGCATGCAATCAACCAATCCTTTGCTATTTTATAAATTATTAAATATTTCTTTCTTGTATTATAGTAGTTATTCATTTAATTTCGAAAACTATGAAGTATTTTGTTCATTAATGTACTTTTCCTTTTATAATATTAAATTTTCTATAATTAAAATTGTTAAATTATCAATTTAAAAACTGTTTATCTTTAAATAAATATCATAATTAAATTTGTTTACAAAAAGGTATTTTATTTTTTCCAAATTTTAATAAACTAAATTAGAATCATGAGCATATAATTTATTTATAATTTTGCGATATATTGATCTCACTATATAATGATATAAATTTTATTTCAAAAAATTTAATATATTAATTTACATAGTCGCAATTAATTATAATATATATTATATATATAATAGATAAGTATATATA
>NIPQ01091639.1:0-23260 GCA_002806875.1 Lepidotrigona ventralis hoosana
TGTGAGATTATTAAAAAAAAAAAAAAAAAAATATCTGATAACTTTGAAATAAATTTTGTAACAGACTGATTTATTTCTTAATTAAATCTTTCGAGAGACGAAATATGATGTAGGATAGAAAATAAGAGGAAGAGTGAAAGTGAAGGGTATGGAATCGAGTAAAAATAGTGGGGTGAATATCCGGCTGTCCGAAACAAGCTTAAATACGTCTGGAAAATATTCTATGGCGCAACGGGCGAATGGTACAAAGGATTCGGCGGAAACGTCGGATATACGACTGAATCCTACAAATAATCCCGTCGAAGCGTCGCCACGCTTCGATGGACACATAAATGCCGAGCTCGTTCAGCCATGAGTTTCTTGCGTCTTGAATCGCCCACGCTCATCTCGTTGCCACTCCGTTATCGCGAGGGGATCGAATTTTCACGAAATTTTACAACGGTCGAAACGAAGGATCTATGATCTTGGTATATGATTGCATTCGTAAATTTTTCACGATCCCAAAGTTCGATCGAGGAAGACGAATTTGTGAGGAAATAGAGAAAGTGAAAAGTGAGATGCGGGTATGTCGTCGCGAGAAAGGAAGAAATAATATCGTTATGTTATTTAACATTTACGGAATGAATTAGGAAATCGGAATCGTGCAATAAAAATTTTCTAAAGAAATTAAAAATGGGATTCGATGTGTGCGTTTGACAGTGTGAGGGTTAACAGTGAAATCGCGTACATTTCACTGGAACGGGAATGCATGGCGCGTTAGGCGAACTGAGAGAAGGGTCTAGGAATAGGGAATCCGTGAAAGTATTAAAATGCAAAGGGCATAAAATATATTTGAAAGTTAAATACGAGTCAAGTGGCGCCTCGATAGGGTGTAACCAGACGCGAGGTAGTCGGGGCCCCTTCCATCCCTCTTGTATTCATTGTGTTTCGATGGTTTTGGCAACTTCTCTTTGCCTTTCGTGTTGCGCACGAGAATATTCCCTCACGCTGTCAAAAGCCAATATCCTTTGTTTCTTCTCGTGAAAATAATTGCCGATAGTTTCATAAATAACTGAGGAGCACATTGATGCAATGATAAGCATTGATCAAAAAAAGAAATAAATAGATAAAACCGATTTAAAATACTTTTGAATTCATACTTTGAAATAGGTGTCATCTATCACATTAATTCCCATCAAATACCAAACCTTTCTTACTCCAAGCACCAAACAGAGAAACCACTACTTGTGAATACCGAGTACCAATCAAAAATCTCCGGCCGTAATCTTCGAGATCGTTGACCGCTGAAACTTATACTCTCGAAATTTTTTTCACTTCTGTCAACGACGGAGCATCGGCGGTGTTTCCTTCTCGAACAGGGCGTACAATGGCCGTGCGATTCCCGAGGATTCTCCCTGGCTCGTGCACAAGGCAGAGGGGGTTAGAGGAGCAGGGGGCTGCTATTGTTCCGGTGTAGCCTTAATGCGCGCCGTTGTAAACAGCGTTACAATGGAATAACTTCGTTAGCATAATCGCGTCACAGAGTCGCCTGGCGCCCCCTGCCTCTCCCGCTCCACTGCACCCCTTTTGGATTTTACGGGTGGTTTCCCTCCGGACAGGCTCGTGGGCGGACCCGATCCGATCCGCTGCCGCGTTTAACCGTCGCTCCGGTATTATTCATTGTCGCGATTGAATCGTTTATCTTGTCGTTGCTTGGCTGACCGCGCGAACGGCATCGCTGCTCTCGACGACATCGTCTACACGACATCGACACGGATCTCTAGATGTGCAACTATTCCGTCACTAAATGAGCCTAAATGGCCTATTTGCGTCTGAATGCTGGACACCTCAGATGATTTGCGAAGATTTCGGTCGTACAAATTACTAGGCAAGGATTTGTCTTCGTAGAAATATATAATATTCTTCGTTTATCTTTTTCTCTTGTAGACATTTAAGAAATCTCGTCTCGTCCCAATTCGTCTCCTTCGTGGTTCACTCGTCGAACAAAACGTTTAAACGTTTTCTGTTCTGAAATAGAACGGAGAATTTCTTCATTTCGAAAAGAAAGTTCAAGCATGAGATTTCAGCCGAGTCTTGATTTCCTTGCTAAAAGATCAAAAGAAGCACCGCGAGATATGAAATACAGATTCAGAGCAGTTGGAAAATCATCCCAGATATTTTGTCTGTCAATCCATCGACGTTGATCGGCAAATTATAATCGCTGTGGACTATAGGCAAACGCGGAGATAATTCGCACAGCGTATCAACGTTTTCCCAGTAATTACGCGAGATCTCTCGCCAGACCGCGGCGATATCGAATTAATTCTACGCGCGATCCCGCCGACGTACATGACATTTTTCGCCCTCCAGTCTTCGTTTGCGTTTACAATGGAAATGTTAAGCGAGTCGTGGATTCGCAACGCTCGTCACTCTTGTTCGCCGCCCCGACAAAGCGGTTCTCCCGTGTCCGCGGACGTCAATTTAAGCGCGCGAGCGAGGGCGCCGAGAGTTTGACGCGTTCACAATCGCTGCCATCGTTGACGGACGAAAGATCATCGTGAAACGTTTCTCGAGGGACTGTCTATCGCCGGCGCAAATCGTTCAACGATAACTGCTCCATGAATTATTGGCGGATCGTTTCAATGCGGTTGAAATTTCATACTCGCCGCGATGTTCATTCCTGGAACATTCTCGCAGAGATTAAGAAAATCATCCTCTTCTTTAAATTGGAAAGCACTCAGAGTACTCAACATGGAGAAATCATTAAATTAATTGTTTTAGAAGAATTTCAACTGTTCTAATTGTCGTAGTATAATGTTGTATAATCTTGCAAAATTGTGAAACGTGATGTGCTAGAAGTTGAAGGCATTCAAAGTCACAATCAAAAGTTTTTCGTAAAAATCGATCAATGACGAATTTGTTTCAACAGGGATAAGAAAAACTCGGAATCTGTGGTTGTTACGCCATTAGGGATTTCCCCTTGGTTAGCCGCCGTCGTACTGATTCCTGACTTCTCCCAGCGCGACGAAAAATAATCTCTTTTCTTCTCGTCTGCCCCTTCCAGCGCAGAAACGCCCGCTGCGGACGTCAAAATATGACAGCTCTCTCGGGTCACCACTTTCCGCGACAAGAGTTGCGTTCAAGGGGGTTGCGACGAGCGATCATTAAAATAAAGCGGCGCTCGCCACCGTTGTGCTCTTAACTACGTTTCCTCTTCATATATCGCTCCAGACAAATCCTTTCCGCATGAGTAATATTCAATTTCTGTTGAAAAGTCTTATCTGTACAGAACAACATAAGATTTTGTGTTGGATTATCTCAACTGTTTCGCAATTCTGCGTAAAACCATCATTTATAATATACTCAAGTATTCTTTCTTATACACAGAATAGAATACTTGTTGCAAAATTATGGATAAATTGTCGAGCAAAAATTGAATGTTACTTTTATTGTGATCCAGTTCATTTGTACAATGCATTATAGTATAAAATATCGTCAACAGATGATTAATGAGTTAATTTGGATAAATTATGTGGTAACATGATTCGTACATTTGCAGTTTAAATGAGCGGTCGCAATGAGAGCCACTGTGGTACGCGGTTAAGCTGACGGAAACGGTAAATGGTTCGCATCCAACCCCCTCGACGAGACGCTAATTCATATTCATAGGTGTAGCGTTTAGTATTGTGCCGCTGTGATTCTCGGGAGAGTTTGCACGGAGAAGAACGTCGAGAAAGAGAAACATCAAGTTACATTAACTTGTCGCATTGTCGACGTGCACGGACTCACTGACATCGTGAAATTTCGCTCCGGTTTAGGTTACGAATAATAATAAAGATATTTTCCGATTACACATATTACATCATACATATTCGAATAATTAATCAATTGTTGAAATTTAACATTACAACGACCGGTTGCTTTTGGGAATAACTATTACAAGAAACGCGGCAAGTTTTGTTCAGAATTTACAATCGATCTTTAAATGCGTGAAAATCGCATAATGTTATGACGTATTGAAACTTGTACGACGTCACTGTCGCGTCATCGATAATTAAACATTAAAAATCACAGCACATCACCGATTATTTGTAGTGTCAATAAAATAAGGAAAAATACATATAAAATAAATAAATAATTTGAATTTTTTTCTATCGATATAAATGACTTATAATAAAATTAACAATTTTTTTACGATATTTAAGATTTCTCACGAAATTTGAAAATAGGTGATTGTTCTGCCATCTCCAGGTAGAACAGGAAATTAAATTTATCACTGGATATAGTAGATTCAATAACTCGAAAGAATAGTGAACATAAAATGGTATAATAATAATATTAAATCCATAATGATTCACTATTATTCTACTTTATTAATTTTATATTTTAATGCATGAGAAAATACTGAATGAATATAGATTTTCTATAATATTAAGGTCTATAAAATTTTATACAAAAAGCACATTTTATTTGATATTTCGATATTACCGAAATATTGTCCTTTATTTTATATTTTAATGCATGAGAAAATACTGAATGAATATAGATTTTCTATAATATTAAGGTCTATAAAATTTTATACAAAAAGCACATTTTATTTGATATTTCGATATTACCGAAATATTGTCCTTGTCAGCTTTTAAATGTTTTGAATATGTATATAACAAAGACATACTAATAAAAATTATTTACAAAATATTAATTACATATACCATGTTTATCTTAATTTTAAATAACTTATTATATGATGATTCTTATATTCAGCTTTTAAATGTTTTGAATATGTATATAACAAAGACATACTAATAAAAATTATTTACAAAATATTAATTACATATACCATGTTTATCTTAATTTTAAATAACTTATTATATGATGATTCTTATACATCATGTATGAAACTTTTCATAATTTATTACATAATAATAATAACACTTTTATAGTGCATAATATACAAATAAGATTAGAAAAAAAAACGTAATTAAAATGCACTGTTAATGCATAAATATTGCATTTTTAAGATCATTATATTGCAAATAAATTACCTAACGATGTAGTTAGTTACAATCCTCCTTCATTCTTTGTTGGTATTATATTAGGTTTACGAATATGGTGATAAGTTGGTAAAATTTTTAACAAAAATTCTATTTGACTTATTGGAGGCTGAAATAAAACATAAAATCACAAAACGGCCAAATTTCATTTATAACAAGACTGTTGATCTACTATTTGATAGAAACTCACATATGGTTTATCGTGCATTTCCCTACGTTGACATTCATTACCATATATTATTGTATTTTCTGGTATTGTATCTGATTCTGTTAGTGAACATGATGCTCCTATAATACAACCATTGGTCAATTCAACCTCACGACCAACGTATGCTATAAATAAAAATAGAATTTTTCATAAAATATCTTAGAAACAAATAACTTTCTTATTACAGTATAGTTACCTTTGCTTTCTAAAATATTATGATCTCCAACTTTAAATGCTTCACAAGTACAATCAGTTTCAAATACATTGTAACTGCCAACTATTTGTACTGGAATTGTAGTTGGTTCTGGAGCATCTACTGGTAATCTGTAACATTATAATTAAATATTTTTCAATCAAAGTGAAAAAAATAATCAAATAATGGTCAAATAATCAAAGGGAAAAAGCAAATGAAATGTTTGAAATTGAAATTACCTATTTGTTATTGTTGCCATTTCTTCTATAATGTTCCCTTCACCTATTATAATGGGACCAGCTTCTGCAATGATACTTGCCCTTGGATGAATTATGGTTTTCGGTCCAATGGTGATATCTCCTTTCAAAATACTTTCCTCGCATACTAAAGCTCCTACCGCTATTTTCACGCTGCAAAAAGATTATGTTTTCCTATTTTATAATACAATAATTACACACAACAGACTTAACCTCAAAAGCATAAGAATGAATTTATCGAGTTTAATAATTAAATATAATATTTTCCTAATTATGTAGAATATTTTCTTAACTATTTCAATGAAAAATTAGTGAAACGTAAATAATTTGAACAAAATTTCTTAGTTTTCTTACTTTGTACGACGACTGACAAATGAACTCATTGTTAGCAGCTGACACTGTAAACGCCCCCCTTGGTGATTTCGGAGAATTAATCGATGCAGCGCGGGCTTCTTCAAACAATTTAAATTTATAATAAATTCATACTAACAATAAGATAAGATAAGTGTATGATACATAAACTTTCTCTTATTCCTTGTAGGATATACTATAATAATTTATTAAACATTGAAAATATATTGTAAAACGACACAACAAATTTGAAAAGGATTCCATAATTATAAAGTGATTAAAATTTAAGTCATTTAAAATTTGTAAATAGTATGCAATTGATGAATATGTTGTAGAATCTACAAATAAAATTTAAATCAATAAAACTGAAGATATAATTATCGATATACACGTATTCTGTTTCTTTTAATAATTTATTCTGTAAATTAAAAAAAAAAAAAGAAACAAGGTGTATCTTCTATGGAAGTGTAATAGAATTACACAGATGTAATTAGATACAAAATTACCTCGAGGAAATGTTAAAAGGATTAAGAAAGTTAAGGAGATGAGAATTAAGTTGAAAAGGGTGAGTCGATAGCGCGTGAGCCGCGCCACCCTAAAGAACATAACTCCTTCACTCGTTTTTTCTTTTTTTTTTTAATCGATATTTAATATAACTCTATATTATCCGTCAACTTTTATTTATATATATTATATATATATTTTTATATATTATATATTATAAAATTTAACTCCAAATTGCGATAATAACGTCTAATTGCAACGTGCGTGCGCGTGTACGTGTTGCGCCTTTGTGTGTGTGTGTTTTGCATTAATTTTTTTCTTCAATTCTTTCTTTCTCTCTCGCGCTCTCTCTTTCTCTCTCACTCTCTCTTTCTCTCTCTCTCTCTCTCTCTCTCGCTTTCTCACTTTCTCTCCCCCATTCGTTTCCTTTTTTGTGATTTTTTTTTTGTCTTATTATTTTGTCTCTTAAATCGATTATCTCCGACGTCTAAGTAATGTAACTGTCTCGTGTGTATGTATATGCGCCTGTATGTGTATGTACGTTATACCAGTGTATTTTGTACGCTGTGTATACACGGGTGGATTTGGTGGTTGTGGGTGAAGGATTACAGGTGGTAATGTATCTTGCACTCGCGCGTACGTGACTGTGTACGTGTTTTTCTTTATCTACAGTTAAACGAATTCTACGCACTTACTCGTTAATCGGCAGAATAATATGCATTTCTTAATTTCGCTATAAGTATATTTAAACCGTCCGAAAACGTGTCAGTCGGCGCACCGTGACGGATTCGCCATCGCTCTCGTCGAGCCTTCTTCTTTTTTTCCCAATTTGTTCGATTCCTTTTTCTTCTCCTCTTTTTCCCATGCTTGCCTTCTCGTTGTTTCTCACTCTCTCTGTTTTCATTCCCCGTCTTTCTTCACGATCCGGCATAATTCTCGCGCGTCTCCGACGTTTCAGTACGCGACATCTCGTATGAGAACATCACGTTTCCCTCTTGCACTTTTGAACGATCGTCGCCAACGTTTTTTTCGTTTCTCCTCTTTTTGTTTGCGTCTCAACACGTCGCTCGACTCGTTCGAAGGATTCGAAGTGATGATTAAAAAACCGAATAATCCCTGAAGTAGCGCGCCCTTTGAGGTAATGTAATTAATTATTAAATGATTATCGCGGTTAAATGACATTAACGTGAGACGCGAGTTACTCATTCCCGCCCTCTTCCCTTTTTTCTTTTTATATTCGCGAATATACAAAAAATGCGCTCGATTGTTTCGTTCGATGAAGGATGGATTCGGACAGTCGTGTGGCCGCCACTTGAGGGATTAAGCGTTACGCTAAATTACAATAAAGAGAAGAGGATTCTATTACGAAGCGCGGACGATACTTTACGGTGAAGAGAACTTACCTATAAATTCTGTTTAAGTCTATCAACTACGGTCACGCTACGCGGTCTGCTAAGCTGCGCTAAAAATGTGGGACACTTTATAACTGTAAAGTACCACCGACGCTCCCGGCGCGCGCTACGAAACTCCAACTTAGCGGCTTAAAAACTCGACGTTCTCTCGAGAAGTGACGTTCGGAATACACGCAGAAAGAACAATATAGTTGAATAACCGACGAAATATTCATCATCGAAGTAGATTAGAAAACTAGTCAGACATTCGAGCGTCGAAATTACGAAAATCGAATTAGATTCGAGAATTCTCAACTAACAAAGTAATCCTATCGTTCGCTCGGTTTCGAACGTTTTGTAAATTCAAAACTCTAATAAAAAATTACTGACTCACATTGAGATTATTTTATTACGGAGAATAAATTTATCCTTCCACGAAGGATCAAGATAATCTTTCCAACACAATTTATTCAACTATACAACAGTTCTCTGCCCAAACGACGACAGTCACAATCTAGCGGATCGCAGATGGATCGAGTCGCAAAGAACGTCGCAAACGCAACTAACTCACGGGGAACACGATCCTCGAGCATGGTTCGTTTCGAGAAATCGTCCTTTTGTTCTTTTTTCTTTCTTTTTCTTTTCTCTTTTTACATACGCAACGAAGTTAGAATTTCGTTTTCAGTAGAAATAGAAAATCGAAAGTCGCGGGACCGACGTTGTACCCTCGACATATTGAAAGAGAATCGCCGCGTCACCCGATCGTTGTCGCGTCTTTCTTAAAAAGCGTCTAACGATAATCGCCAATAGCATCATCATCGACGACCGAATCGTTCCGTTACGATGCGATGGGAACGAATGGGTTCTACGTTCAGATAATGTCTAACTAACGAGCTAACGTGTGTGTCTTCAACCGGAATCGTTGATCGCGTACAAAAAAACGGACTTAAGCGAATTGAAACGTGCGGCGGCAACAAACGACGTCTCTCTCTCGAAAAAGGAAATGCCTATTGGTCGTTGATCGTCATCACATTGATACTGAATCCACGAAGTGTCTGTCTTTCTTCACGAGCCATTTGCAATCCGTGCGCCGAGCACCGAGCCAACGCGATTTCCGTAATAACCTTTCGTTGTTGAGAAAGCTGGCGCTTTGCTTTGCCGAGGATTCGTGTTCGTTCGTGCTTGCCCCGAGGATCGAATGCATCCTTCAATTTTTTTGCCTTTCAGTTTTAGACGCAGCAACGAAAGGGATGGAGATTCATGTACAATGTGACACCCCTCCCTACTTCTCATCGCTCTCCTTTCCTATTTTCTTCAGAAGATTTAGAAGAACGTTTATTTATAATATAAGAAGTGGTTAGGGATTTGTATTTCACGTTTGTATCTCACAATACCGACTCAATTCTTTGCATCGTTGTCCCGTGTTATTCACGAAATTTACGATCACTGTTTCTCGGGGTACGTTTCATTAAGCTTACGCAATTATCGCATCGAAGATGGGTGATTATTATTACATTGTCGACATCAAGTATCTAAAGTGGTCATTGCCTAACTAGAACTATCTTGCTCGAGGAAGAGTAGTGAAATCGCACGGCGCAACAAACGCAAACAATCTCGAGCGGAGTTTATGAAAGTAAGCATTCTGACAATCAAATACAAATCCCTTACGTTATATACACTAAACTTACAAGTCGTATCACATTAGTTTCCAATTATTTAACAAAGCTATAATAATTGAATTTCCCTCGTTTTAAATTAAGTACTATAAGTAGTCGAATTCATCGAAATATAAAATTCGCTAAAAAATCTTTATCTTTATAAATTTACTCTCTAAGTAGTTTCGAATTAGTTCGAAAAAGGTCGTTCCAATATTTTAAGAATATATCGCTTGGAGAATGAACGTATGAACGCAGCACGATTCAATGAATGGAAAAAGCAGCCGATCATCCGGATATATCTCACGGAAATCGGATTGGTGGGCGCTCGTTCGAGGCACGACAGATGATCAGCCAGTATCGGCCTGGCCGACGAAAGCGAGGAAAGCCGGTAACGGTGCGTAAAAAACGCTTCGAGAGGCTTCACCGCGGCGATGGATTATTATTTAGTTAAGAAGTACGTGTTTACGTATAAAGAGACGCGTCATACAGTGCCGTACAGTACCAAAACGTTTATAATGCGCACATAATGTTACCTCGATTAATCTCTATCTACGCGCTCGCGCAGGCATCGTGTATGTAAAAGTGTTCCATTTTAGTCGTATTCATTCATTTTAGTCTCGCTGCAGGCGTGTGTATATCGTGTGTATGTATCCGTGTGCCTGTGTTCTTCATATTTTTTTCTTTTTTTCATTTTTATATCCACGTGTTGCGTCCATGAGCCGGCCAGGCCGGTCCAGAGACAAAAGTTCCATTTTTCCTGCATTTTATCATTTTATTTCTATATATTTATACGTCTCTCTAACATTTCCGTTTGTATATTTTTCATTCTCGCGCGTTTCACCACTTTTTTTTTTTCTTTTTTATCTCTTAAAACTTCTCTTTAAGCAGAGGGACCGTTGAATCTTGATCGCGCCGCCGGAACGTGCTCGTCTTTTCATCTTTTTAAATATGTATATATATTTATGATATATATATGTATATATATATGCGTTTGTGTTTATACATATATAGAGTCTAAAGTAGCTCAGAGGGAACTATGCGAACCACTAACGCGAAGTTTGAACAACGTGGCCAGCCGTGGACATCGCGCCGATGCTTTTCCCTCGTTCCATTTTTCATCCTTCTTCTTCTTCTTCTTCTTCTTCTTTTTCTTCTTCGCTTCATCCATTCCGTTCGAACACACAGCTGTATCGGGAAGCTGCATCGGCGCGATCTTCAGCTCTGTGCCACACTGATACTCTTCGACGACGCTATTTTGTTCGGGTAATTATTCTTCACTTTTGCACCGTTTGCGTTTATTTAAATGTATTGAGTTTCTATGCCGCGAGCGACGGCCCGACCAACATTCTTCCGTACACGCCAGTCCCCCGTAATATAGATATATGTATATATTATTATATACGTGTCGTCTGTGGACCGTCCTGGCGAGGCCCTTAATTAACCACTTTTTTTTTTTTACTTTATTTTAATTAATACAATATATATACTTCTTCATGTATGTCATTATCATAACAACCGATATTTCTCAGTTCTCTCTCTCGTTAATTCTATTATCACGCAGGCTTCTAATTTTCACACAGGCTTCTCTTTCGCTCTTTCTGCGTTTCTGCGTATATTCTTTATCTTCCTCTTAAGATTCCCCTCTCGTCGATCTTTCTCTTTCATTCGCACTGTCCGCACGCACATTTCGCTTCTCTCGCACGCACGCAATCGTAACACGCTCTTTCTCACTGAAATTCTCTCTTCGTACATTTTCTCTCTCTCTCTTTCTATATATATATATATATATATATATATATAATATATTTTATATCTGTGTATATATATACATATATATACACATATACATGCATGCATGTGTGTGTGTGTGTGTATATATGTATATATATATACTTCTATATATCTTTCATATATACTTTATGTTGCTTTTTATGTATACTTTATATATAACAATGTTATGTTTATTTAAGGCCCAATACGTTCATTACGAAGGAAATAATCTGCAACAGAAAGGAGACGAATATACGGTTAAACCACTTTTGCTCCCTGTTGTAAGCACCGCGAGTATAGAACTATTCAGTCGATATTCTTTTCTGCTTCTTCTTTCTTNGTTTTTTTTTTTTTTTTTTTTTTTAATCTTTTTCTTTCCCCTTCTCATGGCGCCACAACCTCGAACGCGACGATTTCTATCGAGGCTAAAAGAACGTAAGTAGATGTGTCCTGACATAGTCAGACCGAGCAGGACGACCGCTTTCCTTCGCTTCACCTTTCATACGAATTATTCTTCAACGATTCTGAACGATTGATATTCTCTGTCCAAACTGAATGAATCATTTGTAGTCGTCGGCTTTTTCCTTGTTTAAAGAACAAAGAAGAAAGAAAGAGTTACATCTGGAAGAAATTTTAAACGTAAAGAACAACTCACGAAAACAAGCATCTATTCATTTTGGACGAGGAACAATTCAGCAATCGAACTTCTTTCCGTGAAAATATGATCGCTCTGTCGAATTTCATTCGCACGAATTACATTAGATGGTCGAACTGTTAATTTATCAGTATCGATTAATTTCATTTGAATTTCGTTCTCTTCTTTTCGTGAAAAATTTCGTTCTTTATCTACTGGCTCCGATTGCCTCGACACGTGCGTTCCTTTATGCGTTTTTTTTTCCTCGCACGCTGTTCCCTCCACGATTCAGAGTACGTTTTTGCACGCTATCGTGTCTCGACGCTGCCTAGGAAAGATCGCTGTATATCAGAAACAAGTAACTTTCGACTCGCGCGCTCAGAAAGCTCGAAACTCGATTCCGTGATCCGAGTTTTGGCGATCGCTGGTAGCCTACCGGGTTTTCGGTAAACACCCGATAAAACAAAACAAAACGATACAATATGTACAAAATGTATATGTTGACGCGCAAGTTTGCGTCGTTAGTTACGGTTACACGCATCGCGATTCGTATCGATTCTGGAACGGGTCTACGACGAGCAGCAATTAAATTGCTCTCGGAACGCGAGAAACGTGACGAAAAACGTCGATGCGAGAGAGATACTTATATTTCTAGAATAATTACACAGACTTTCACAGGTTAGAAAAAGCACATCACGTGAACGATTAAATCGCTTATAATACTTTATTATTTCTTACAAAATCGTCCCGGGATGAGACGTTCAAACGTGTGTATAAATTCGAAATTCATTTGCTTTACACAATAACGTGTCGATTTCGTATAATAACAAATTGAGAAGAAAAAGAAAAAAAAAATCAAGAAAAAAAGTACCGTTTAACGTTCCGTACTTAGCGTGAGAACGTGATAAGCTAAGAATAAATTAGTTCGCGTCCGGGGGTTGTAACTTCGAGAGAAAAACCCAAGAACGCGCGGTCGAAGAGACGCGTAGAGAGNTTTTACAAAAAAAAAAAAAAAAAAAAAAAAAACCCGGTAGACTCTGTCCGTTCGCGTTTCTCATATCGTTCAGGCTGATCGGACGCGCGATTTTCGCCCGCGAACCCTGTATTTTTCTTTCAGAAACACCGAGGTAACTTTCACTTAACGAGTAACTAATAATTAATAATAATTACGATTAATTAATAATTAATTAATAATTTTGAAAAGGAACAGGGAAAGAGGAAGAAAGAAAGAAAGAATAGAAGAAGAGGGGATTTGGCAGTTTTATACACGTCGAAAGAAAGGGAATAAAAGCGAAAGCTCTTTCGAAGAACAGAAAACGAACGAGACGATAAACGATAGAAACAAAGTAGAAAGAAATATTAATAATCGTAATAATAATAGTAATAGCAGCAATAGTAGCAGTAACAGTAATAATAAAAGTTATAATAATAATATAATAATAATCTTAGACGATTCTACGCAGTTTCTGACCAAAAAAATACAAGTTCTTTTTCTTTCCTCTTTCTTTCCCGCTCTCGCTCTCTCTCACTCACTCATACACACACAAACACACACACACACACACACACTCTCTCTCTCTCTCTATAACGACGAATAAAAATATAGAAAAATTAACGAAGAAACAATGATCGCAAGTTGACTTGCAAGTTACTTGTTTCCCGCTCGAAATCGTCGACTTTTCAAAGCCGGGCCCCGCTCTCTTCTGCGTGTAAAAATTCAAGATCCGAGGCATGAACGAAGCTCTAAAACGAAATCGGTTGTTCGGGCAATCGTGAAATCGGGTTGCGCAGGTCTTAGATAAGATTAAAGTTGTTCCATTATCTCGGTTACGAAATGGCCCTGATTTATCATCGTTATATACAGTTTTCGTCAATACAAACGAGACCAAGAAAGAGAATTTTTACGTACAATTGCTGCCGTGTCGTCTAACAACCATTCGTTCTCGATATCGAATCGCAATTCGATCGCTCGACTCGGCCCGAGGATCTTAATTTTCGTCAGAGTTGAATCGAAGGGCTTGAAAGAAGATCGTGTTCGCGAAAGTATGAGCGCCGAGAGACAACATTTTCCTATCTACTTTCTTCTACATGTAAAAATCTCTTCATACACAACGATATACTCTGGTCGTTTGATAAAATCACAAAGTGTCAACGAGAATTGAAATTAAACACATTTACAGAAAATATATAGATACACGTATAGTCAACAGTTTTCATTTCGTTTCGTCGTATTCTCTTCAAATATCTTCGCGCTTAAAGCTACGTTGAGCACGCAGGTACGATTAAAAACAACAAGAAGAGGTAACCATTAGACTCGAGTCACACGTGGAAATTTCCATTCTACTTTTGGACGAACGAGCTGAAAAAATCCAAGTAACGAACAAGAAAGAGAGAAGAAAGAAAACATCGACGTCTCTCATTATTACGTTCCTTCCACAGCCCTTCGAACGACCGCGCGAGCTCTCGGCTCCAAAAAAGAACACGCATCCGAGCGATAATCAGAGCGACACTTCCTAGGTAGCTTCGATGCCTAATCTCGCAACAACGTGTCGTATCGTCGTCGTCGTCGATACGCGGTCGCCTTCTTCCTCGTCTCCTCCCGAAAATATTCTTTTTTCTATTCATTTCTTTTCTCCGTTCCACTCGTTTCTTTTTTTCCTTTCNTTTTTTTCCTTTTTTTTTTTTTTTTTTTTTTTTTTTTTTTGTTTTCGTTTTCATTTTCCGGACGGTGGAGAACTCACCTTGACAGAGCAAGGCCCGGCGCTACTCGCGTACCGCTTTGTTCGTCAGCGTCGGGACGCTCTGCGCCGCGTCGATCGTTCAGCTGTCGACGCTGAAAAGCTCTTTGTGAAGGGCCGGGAACTCGAGGTGCGGCTGCGACCGTTTGAACTTGGCCAAGGCGTCCATGTGCAACAGAGAGATCTCGCGAAGCTGTGGGATCTTGGCGAGGATCGCGTCGCACACCGTCACGTCACCCTTTATGGGCGACACGTGGTTACGATCCAGCTCCGACCTGAGCGCCCTGATCACCGCCTGCGACAGTCTCGTGATTTCCGCGAGCCCTTTCAGCCCCGGCCGATCTGAAATTTATTTTTGGACCTGTTTATTTCTGGTCGTCTCGACTCGACTCGCCTCGCCTCGCCTCGCCTCGCCTACCGGCAATGTTTACCGATATGTTCAATTCCTTTCGTGGACTGTTGTGCGTGCTGAAGAGAAGAAGGAGCTGCGAGAGAGGTGACAGACAGCTACTGGAAAGGGCGGCGAGGAGGGGAGAGGGAGCGGCAGGAGAGGAACGAGACACTTCCGTCGAACGAGTATTTATAAGCGGCGATTAATTTTGCGGAGGAGCGTTGTCGTTGTGTGACGAAATGGCATGAATTAAGCGACAGATAATTGAGGGACCGAGTTCGTGGATAATTTTGGAGAGTGAATCAGGGACAAAAGGATGGGGAAGAAGGAAGGGGCCAAAGGCAACCTGATATCTATAGCGATATTCGTAGCGTCGAAACATGTGAAATATGTGGTAATGTTTTCTTGATTCAATCGAACGGGATTATTTTTAGTTGTACAAACGTTTCTCGATTGAATTTAGATTTCTTTGTAGAAACTAACTCTGCGGTTAACTAAAGGTCGTGAGAAATTTGAATATCATCCACTCCGTAGCTATTGAATCGATTATCGTCAAAGAATTCTTTTTGACTCTAAGCAGTAGAAATGTCAAAGGTTGTAATTGCATTTATTCTTTTTTAACGAGACGCTCCTCGTTTTTGCTCCTTTCATGTAGAACAGTTCTGTGACTACAGTCCGTCGTCAAGTGAATACGTAAAATTATTGTCGCAGTACTGTCGCAATACCTTTGATTAGCAACGACCGATGGGATTGTTCAAATGTTATAAACTATCTTGTTCAAAAGAAACAAAACAGATCGTTTCCAACTAATAATACAAAATTGAAAAGTTTACCAACCGGGGCTAAGGAGAACCGCTGCACTGTAAAGAGCCAGCTCTGTTTCCGTAAGCTTCAATTCAGCAATACTCCTGGCCAACTCAAACACGCAAGAAACAAGCTTCATTTCCGCCGTGTCTGTCGTGTAAAACGCATCCTGCGGTAACATGGTGTCACCGTAGAGGACACAGTTCTGCTGGAGATCGAGGTACCTGCTCATACGTAGCACAGCCAACTCGAAGGAACCTAGTAACATCGTGAACAACGGTCTATTATTACGTTGAATTAACCTAGAGTAAATTCAGACTGTGGCCGAAGACACAGTAGCACAAGTTTTATAAACTATGTTAACTGATGATTAGCTCCTATTAAAACGAAACTCTTTGACTATACTTACATGTTTCAAATTTCGAAGTTAATCGAAATCATAATTCTTTTATAAAATTAATCTTATTCAAATCAAATTTTATAAAATTAATAATATAAAATCGAATAATAATTTCCATCTTTGACAAGATTCTGCTTCCGCTTGTTTAAAACTTACAAAATTAATGTCGACACAGTGATACCATTTGGTTAGCATTTTATCCAATTTAACTACCTAACCGTGTTAAAAATTGAAATAGAAATTTCTATTTAGATTTCATCTGTTAATTTTTGGTAACGTGTTCGGTTTACGTAGTTAAAATTGAGGATTACTGACCAGCCTTTAGTAGAACAATCTGGTCGTCCTGCGAGAGTTTCATGAATCCAGGAACCATCTTGGCGAACTCGATGATCTGCTGGATAACGGTGGTTAGTTTTTGGGCACACTCGAGCCACAGTTGCTCGTGCGCCATGTTCTTGTAGTAGATCAATCTGGAGAGGTCGTGCGGCTTCCGGAAAGACTCCTGAATCTGTTCCGTCGACAGCAGACACGTTCTTGCGTGTGCATCCGCTATCGTTTTTGAGAGCAGCTCGCTGATCTGTGCCGGATCTACGAAAATCCATCAGAAAATGTCGGGTTGAAATCACACTTCACGGACATACTTTACATCCGACAATATGATTCTCTACACTTCGAAACGACTACGCGTTAACCCAGACAGAAAGATCGTAACACATAACGCGTAACGTAAATTCCTCGACACGAGCGTAGAACGAATCGTTAACAAACATAATGAAGAAGGAAATATTTAAAAGATTCTTTTAACACGTATATAACATGAATTGTTAGCAAATATAACACAGAGAGAAATGTAGTAAATTTTTCAACACATATAGCACGAACCGCGTAAGCGATGAATAGTTAAGAGAGAAAAACGCTAGAATTGCAATTATTATTACTGTATCTCACATGTTAGAGCGCAACGATTCGACATGGGAGAGCACGTTTTCCAGGTAAAGTTCACGAGAGCCAATATAAACCAGCGGAGCAACCTATGGTCGAGTTCGTCGTAGATCTCTATAATTACCGCAATTTCAAACGACATTATCGCTATGGTTACCAAAGTCATTTCACTCGGGTATTCAAGGTGAGCACCTTTAAACGATTCTAGCTTTTCATTCAATTCCACCCCTCTTGAATCAACTACTCCCCCAACCACTCTTTATTCTTCGACTGTTGTCTAAAACTTTGAGAATACTGATCAAATATATGTTGTGCACTTCGATTAAGTTTTTGCTCGACTCGCTTGAAAAATCGACGAGCATTCGTTTTCGATAAAACTGATTTTAAATTCTCAATGAATTTCATTTCCTCTCCGCGAGAATAATCAGGTGTTGGTAATTTAAGAAAATTTTTATACTCAACTTGCATTTACTCTGTAAACGATTCTCGCCACGCATTCATCAATATTTTTTCACCTCTCAGGCTCACGCCCTCGTGTCTAAAAAAAACGTACTCTCCCCCGTTTTGTAAAAACGAAACGAAACGAAACGAAACGAAAGAAGAAAGAAAGGAAGAAAAAAAAATATCGATTCAATCGACTGACTGAATGCAAAAAAACTGACCGAAAGATAAAAAAGAAACTGAAAACGAAGAGAAAAAACAAAAAAAAGAAAAAAAAACAAGGAAAGGAAAAAGAAACGAAACGAAACGAAACGAAACGAAACGAAATGAAAATAATGAAAGAAAAAAGCGCGACGCATGCCCATGCAAAGGGACACAAACGTAACCTCACATCTCGCATGGGACATACTGGGCAGACTCGGCACTTCGTCGTCCTCGGATGGATTGCTGACCCTCTGTTGCTGACCGCTCAGAAAGGTCGTCGAGTCGACCATCGTGTACGAGCCGTGGCCCAAGCTGGCCAGTTCGACGGTGGTCTCTTGCTTCACAGCAACGATTCCACCCCCGCTGAGGGAACCGGCACCGCCGCCGCCGCCGCCACCGGCAGCCGCGCCACCGCCGGTGCCAGAACCGCTCCCTCCACCACCCGAGCCACCACCACCACCGGATCCACCACCGTTACCACCGCCACCACCGCCTCCACCGCCTCCGCCGCCGCTACTGCCACCACCACTACCAGCCGTGCTGCTTCCGGTCGTCGAGGCAGACAGCGACTTCCCTGGTACGCGAAAAGTCAAAGTTCACTCGGTTCATCTCTATCAACCGTTTGCCTATTTCTTTCTCTCCGCCGTCGCTACATGTACTTTCCACTTCTCTCTTTTGTTCCTCCCTTTTTCTTTTTTTTTTCTTTTTTTTTTTCTCACGCGTGTCGTTGTTTCCGATTTTTCAATCTCGTCGTTGCTCCTTCCTTCTCTTTGCGACTACTTTTCTTCCCTTTTTTCGTTTGTTTCTACCAGTCGCAGAGAGAAATCACGCTACTCAAACACGGTTAGATGTAGCGGATCCTCGAGTTTTTGGTCAAACGAAAGCTGGGGGAGGTGGAGTTTGTCGGCTCGTCGGGATGACACGGGATTTGCTGCAGGATTTATAGATGGAACCGGACGGCGAAGAACCTCCCGAGGATGGAATGCGGTTGCGATCGATCCACCTGTCTTTCTTTCTTTTTTTTTTCCTTTTCTTTTCTTTTTTTCGGAGATAGATGGGAATTCGGGGATTGTCGATCTCTGGTTATGAAGTGCTTCTGGTTAGTGAGTGCAACTGTGCCAGAGCTTCGATTAACGAGAATTTTCGGGATGTTCGGAACGATCGAGAGATAAGAATAAGAACTGAAAGAGAAGTTTTGTTTCTCGTTTGTAACCGTTTAATTATCCAAACAGCGTGTGTTGTTATTAGTTCGAGTAACCGACCAAAAACTCAAGGTTCTGCCGTTGTTAAAACTTGCGATTAGAGCAATGTAGACTAGCCTAAGCAATGTGACGAGAATAAATAAATAATGTCATAGTTACAAAAAGTATTTCCACACCATTGCTGTATTTCGTGTAATTTAGTAATAATTTTGAAAATTCTCATGAAATCCTCGTTATGCAATAATAGGAGTATATTGTTTAAATATTCTTCGTAACCATTGTATGCAATCGTACTTCCGTTTCAATAGAACTCAAGATTGATATATCATCAAGAATCTTTTTTCTGCAAAAATAAAATATCTTGTACCAGTCGTTTTAAATGATTCGATAATTCCAATGTCAAAGGGGAAGTTATTCGAAGTAACGAACAACCTTTTAAACATTTAATTCATTGCAATCATCGTGACGCTTTTTGAACGAAAATTTAATTCTATCTTTACGACTATAACGACTACAACGCTACTTCGTAGCAACCAGTATCGATATTATTCGCTGAATGCGTGGTGCAGTCAACTGGCAGTGATAAACACAGTAATTGTATCAGCCGTATGCTGCTGAAAGGGACCAGTACTACTTGGCGTTGTTTGTTCATCGATTGACATCTCGTTACCGCTCTTTCGTTAACAATAAACTTCAATGAAACTATATAAACTACGGAGTTTGCTCAGCCACGTCTGTCAGATTCCCGGTGTGTTCGATCAAAATATTGAAAATATATATACGAGAAATATGTAAACTACTATTTGCGTGATTCCGGGAATATCGCGACGTTTGAACGTTTTTACGGATTGTCTGTTTGGAAAACGTAAAACTGAGGACGAAAAGTTTTTGCGGTTTCTCGAGCGAATTCGAAAAAGAGGAAGACTCCAAGCTTTTACATCCAATAAGCTAGACTAATTGGAAAGATCTCGTTATATATTTCACTAACTTTCTGAAAAACTTTTCCAAATAAAATCGTGGCAAGTTCGCAGTGACGTTCGGGAGTATGTAACGAAAACAAGGACGGGGATGGGAGGGGTTTCTATTGAAACGGATGGATTGAAAGCAAGCAGAAAGCACGCAGGACTCGAGCCAACGATGACATAAGAAACTCAAACATCCGGTGGCGCAACTTTGTTTCTAATTAATCCCTCGTCAACAACAATAATGTTTCGAATTCTCCTTAGAGCACAAGACGCACCTACTGGATCTGCAAATTTCTTGCGCAACGCGCTAAACTTGGATTTGCGTTAACTTACAATTTCACAATTCTCGTTCGAGGAGCACACGGATGTATCGAGTGTAACTAAATGTAAAGTCAAGCTTTCTCGAGAGACGGACAACGAAAGAGAGAGAGAGAGAGAGAGAAAGAAAGACAGATAGATTAGAAGCGTTGTTGGTTTTTGCTTCGCCGAAGAAAGAAAGAAATGGAGGTGCGGAATGGAGGGAATTTCGTGAAGAGAATACTCACCGGTGGTGACCACGCTGGGAAGTACCCCAGTCGCGGTGACAGCGGAGGGCGTATCAGGGGCGACAGTGTCCGCGACCTGTGTCTGCGTTGGTCGCGGATCGTAGGTCGTCGTGCTGTCCACGTAGTCGGCGCTAAGCTCGTAGTTGGTCATCGCTTGATGATTGTAATAACCCGACCCACCCGTGCCGGGACCGGGAGAAGCGTATTCACTGCCGCCGTACGTGTACCTGTCGCAACGAAAAACATCGAAACGAGGATGAACAGGCGCGCGAGATGAAACACGAATTAACAATTTGCAGAGAAGTAGCAATTTTAAAAAATATGATAGTAAAAAACATAGCTTGATTTTTATATATAAAATTAATATAGAATTATAAAAGTAGTTTGGATATTATACAAATTATATTTATTTCGTTTTTTGTATACCGCTGTCGTTCGTTTCACCTTTTTCTTCTTCTCTTTTCCGTATATAATTAAATTTCTGAAGCTTTCTCGCTTCACGTTTAGTTATTTAATTACTTTAACACGACTTACCCGCCATTAAAAGGGTGATGTTGATCCGAACTGCTCGGGGTCTGGTGTTCAAATACACTGCTATCGGGCGCCGTCTCGGAGGCCGCTCTCATTTGTGCCTTGTGGAACCTAACTTCGTCCTCGACCTTCTCCCTCTGTTTCTTCGACATGCGCCCGAATTTAACGGCTGCAACACCAATCACACCATGTTTGTAGTGCACTGCGAAATTTACTGCGCGATCGGACTTATTTTAACGAATCAAAAATTTTTCCTACTCTTGATTAATTCGTTCATTCATCGATGCTCGTTCGTTCTCTCGATCGGTCGTTTGAAATTACGAGCCATAGAAACGAAACGGTACGATCGATGGTAGTATCAGTTACGAGAAAAATTAAATTTCAACTTCCTGTAAATTTCTTCAATAATTGCCGAGTACAGACGCAAAGATCGAGAACCGCTGTCCGAAAGAAAGCTGCATGATCCCTTCGACAAATTGATACTCGACTCCACCAAAAGCTTACAAATTCTCTTAATCGTCAGAAGCCAGTGATCGGTAATTTCCCCCTTCGAACGCGACGAAAATGACCAATTTTTTATCGCATGATCTTCCCCCTCGCGATCGCCTTCTACTACGTCGAGTCGATTGAATTGATCGTTGTGCACGCGGGTTAATTGGCGAGACGAATCTCGATTCGATCGAACTTCGGAAGCGGACGATTTTTAATGAAGATCGAAGACGGACGGAGGCATCCGTGTGTGTATGGATCACGTTTTATAAAGGCGATCGCTGAGCAAACGCTGCGAAAGAAACGTTCTGATTCGAGGAACGCGGAAGTTCTTTGCATCTCTCGGACTTCTTCGTCGTTATCGCCGGCTCCGATGCACCAACCCATCCCGTGGTGACGTCACACGCGCCACCAACACCACGGCGGAGGAGCGCGCGCGCCGCGACACGCTACGTCACGCGAAGCGTTCAACAACCGCTAGAACCTGAATCGCGCATCCTCGTTTCTCTTCCGTGTTCTCCAGTTTCTCAAGTTCATTCGCGCGAGTACGGGCGCGACTGATTTTCGAACGAGGCGCGTTCATTGTTGCCCGCCGGCGAACTTGTCCTTTCGAATGGCTTCCGAAAATTCATCTCCTCCTCCATCCGCGCGGCTGAGTTCCAAGCGAGAAGTCGAGTTTCCTGCCCCGTTTACCTCGAAATAGGTTTACACGACTGGTGTAATTGATTGGAGAAAGTCGCGACGACGAAGTTACTTTCGTTGCTAAAAATTGATCCGCGCGGAGCTCTCTGCGAGTCTTGGCTTATCGAGTCGAGTAAAGTTGAGATTCCATTCGATTAATCAAAAGTTAATTTTCGTTAAACAGTGAAGGTAGTTATTTCTTATACATATTCGTGGAGAGTGGTCTAGCCAGTCAAATTCGACTGAACACGCAAATTGAATATAACTCGACTGAATAGAAGAAGAGAGATAAATCCTCGGTGGAGGAGGAGAAACTCTAACGCGTACAGCTGAAGTCGAAATATAAGCTGACGCTTATGTACGAAATCTCGTCATAAAACGCATTTTAATGCGGCCACGACAAATCTCGAGCGATTGGTTGGCTGATTACACGCGCGCAACTCGACGCACATACGCGGTACCATCAATTTGGACAGTACGGTCCCGCTCTCGGGGACAGGGTTGTTGGTTCCACTTCTGAGAGAGAGAGAGAGAGAGAGAGAGAGAGAGACGTGATATGACCCGTTGTTGGCGAACGGAGTAAAAGGGAGAAAGAAAGACGAGTCTCGCGCGACGTCAGCTGCCAGCTGAAACCGCTATCGAGATCGCGCTAGAGAGAGAGAGAGAGAAAGAGAAGCTCTGAGAGAAGCCCGGACGAGGACGGAAAGACAGAAGCGGAGGGTGATCGACCGAACGCGGCGAACGAACGACGGAGAAAGCAGACCGGGGATTCTGATGAAGCAACGAGGAGGCACAACGACAGAGGGAAAGAGCGTGACGACACTGGGGCACAGAGGGAGGGAGAGAAAGATGACAACAGGAAGAGCATGAACGCGCTCACGCGCTCGCGCGCTCGCCACCGGTAGCACACGACGCTGCTGCTACTCTC
>NIPQ01091641.1:0-48721 GCA_002806875.1 Lepidotrigona ventralis hoosana
GGCTATAGGTCACTTGGTAATAAGTTTGTAAAGTTTCTTCGTGCGTACTTGCTCCGAGGCACCGAGAGATTATGATCAAGTTATCATAATTACCAGATAATCTAAACGTTATTTTCGTTCGGCTATCGTTCAAAATAGCTCACCAAAATTCAAGCTTCCAGGTTCGTTTCTTATTGATATATTTCATACTACCTCTCTCTATTATTTACTCGTTATACAAAGAGATGAAAATACGAGGAGAAGACGTTCTTTCACGTGCCTTTAAGAAAGTGGTAGAAACAGAAAAAGTGAATAATTTTGAACCGATGAAACGATAAGTAATTTTTTAACAATTTTAATGTTATACAAAGAGATGAAAATACGAGGAGAAGACGTTCTTTCACGTGCCTTTAAGAAAGTGGTAGAAACAGAAAAAGTGAATAATTTTGAACCGATGAAACGATAAGTAATTTTTTAACAATTTTAATATAAATGAATCGAATGATTTTAACGAGCATTGTCTCTTCGTTTGACTTTTGCATATTTTCATCAATCACGTACGAGCAAGCAAATAAATTTTGTATGAAAAAACCGTGCAAAACCAGTAGATTTTCAGTCTCAAATATATCAAGCTATGTTTGCACTCTCGTTGAAAGCGAGCAAACATTTGAAAAAAGGGAATTGAAGTTAAGTGATTCGATTAAATAACTCGGTAACAGAAAGAGAAAGAAAGAGCAACAGTCATAAAATCTAGGAAGGAGAACAAGACATTACAGCGCAGTCTACGTCAATTCAAGGGGAAAGTTCGCATAAGCGGCACTATTTTAAAAAAGTATCCCTGTAGAGATGCCTATCTTAGGCATCTCTTTTTTTGTCCTTTTATCGCTCGACTTTTTGCACGCTGCTTTACTGTTGCTGCACAATTACTCAAGAAATATGGCGTTGCTTTGAATATGGAAGATTTCTTATTACCTCGCTTTGTTACGCTCACGGTAAAAAGAAGATTACAGTGTTAATAAATATCAACGAATAAAAACAAANCAGTGTTAATAAATATCAACGAATAAAAACAAATAATCGTGATAGAATCGCATTCTCTTTTCTGCCTCACAATTATTAAAAAAAATCCAACTCGTATAGACGAAATGTGTGACTGAATACGTGGGACCAAGTATCGGGCTTTGAAGTAAAAACAATTTCCCGCGACACGAAATTTTCGCGATGGTCGTTTTGTCGCAAAAACTTCATCGATCGGTTGGCAAATTTTATAGGCCAGTTTTTCGGGCGAAATTTCACAGGCCCGCAGAAATGGTATGTAATAAAGCATATGGCGTTATAATTTCGTAAATTATAGTCGGACTAATGCGGCCGTGTATGCAGTTTTACACCCCCACCAAGTTTAATAAAATTCATCCGGCAACCGTGACCACGTGCACCCTCGTGCACACAGACGAGCCTCTAGCTTAGTGTTCTCCCGACACTATCGTTCGATCATGATTGTGTTGGTGATTCCTGCAACTGGGTGGGGCGGTACGCGAGCGCCTGCGTCAGATAAGACATCCAGGAGCGTGTCTCCTGGGTTATCCTTAAAATATCCAGGCTATCCTATTACCACGAAATTCGAATCGCGGTGGCTTATCATTAATCACGGCCACCCTTTGACGAGCACAGTAGCTAGGACAGCCTGTAGTGTCCTTTTTCCATCGGGTCTATATGCCGTTTTAGAACACGATGCGCGCGGTCGTCATGTTTGACTTTCCCTTCCCCTGTCATGTGTTTCCTTTTAACTTCTCTTTTGCGATATTTTTTCGATTTCTACATCGTTGGTACTTCTCTTCAGGAGCAACGATTCATGGCGAACGACTGAAAGAGAACGAAGCGATAAATCTACGCGCCATGAACGAAGTACTCGGCAGCTTGCCCTTGTGCTCACTCGATCGACTTTTATTTCAAAGGTGGCTGGAAAGGGACAGTCGGGAGGGAAAATAGAGAGAGAGAGAGAGAGAGAGAGAGAGAAAGTAAGGGAAGGAGATAACGTCGTACAGATATACATATAAGAGGGAGAGAAAGAGAGAGATAAAGCAGGTTGAGCCTAAGGGAAAAATAAGGATGAAGGAGAGGGAGAGTTTGGATGCGCGTACGACGTGAAACACGGCCCAGTAATTTGGAGAAAATTTAAAGCGCTCTGTCGGGGTAATTGCATAGGCGTCTCTATGCCGCTGTGTGCGCCGTTCACCATCACGTTCTCTTTTTCCTTCGTCTTTTTCTTTTTTTCTTCTTCTTGTTTCTACAGGTTTGTTTTTCATCGGGAAGCGAGAAGACTGAAAAAGCTTCTAATTAAATGATACGCTCGCGCTTTCCTGCCGACAAAGAATGTATCAAACGCGTACACGATGAAATTCTGTAGGATAGGAAGACGAGACGAATGAAAAAGATGAGACACGTCCACAGGTACAAATACGGAACGATCTACTTTCGGACAGCGTGCTCGACTATGTTCACGGTGTTCCGAGAACTTATTAAAATAAAGATCCACAGTTAGTTTTCGCGAAGTAACCGTGGAGAATGAAAGAGAGAGAGAGAGAGAGAGAGAGAGTTCATCCAGAGGAAAAGAGAGGATAAATTTGATGGTGCAAGGCTGAATAAATCGCGATTGTCCGATGGGATAGACCAATTTTTGAAACACGAGGAATCCGGCGTTTTCCTTTTTAAAGAATTGCGCGTTTCAGCGATCTTGCCTGGTTCGTCCACTCTGCCCAGAACATACTAAATGCGATGCAGGCTGCAAACGAGTCGTCTTTGCCCGGCAAAGTATCCTTGGAATACGTCGCCACGTAATTTCCAACGTCGAACGTGTACGCCGACGCGTGATAAACGACAAAAAGGAAGAAAAAATGACTCCGTCCAACAGGGTAGGGAGGGGAGAAGGTAAAAAAAAAAAAGAAACAAGTAGCCAGTGCAGGGCGGATGGAGAGAAGCACGGTTGTGCGATTAGAGATGAGAAGAAAAGAGGGAGAAAGAGAGGAGAGACGCGAACCTAAGTGGGAAGGAGAAAAGACGAGAGTAACGACGGCGTGTGTACTAGTCCGTTTCGAGCGACACGATGTGTTTCCCCACGCTTTTTGTTTTAATTTCGTAGAGGCCACCAACTCTCGCGCCTTCTCTCCCCCGTTTCTCTCTTTTTCTCCTGTTTCCTCTCTCATGGGAACCCCGCGAAATGTACCACGGTGGTTTTCAGCACTGTGGATGCTGCTAGCTATATATCCACCATCCTCTTTTCTCTCTGTCTATCTCTTTCCTCTTTTTCCATCCTCGTCCTCCCACTATCACTCGTTCCTCTCACCTCCCAGTACTCCCCTAACCCCGTTTCCTTCGTCGTTCCCACCATTCGTGCCGTATCCCTTCTCCTTGCACGCTTTCGCCGCCACCCCTACGAGTCGGCGAAGGGCTGAACCGGCCAGTGCAATTCACGACGAGATCGGTGACGAGTCTACGCATCTCCCGCGTCCCCTGTACTATCGTGATTTTTTCATGCGTTGCTCGCCCGCGTTTTGCCGCGCGGTAAACGATACCATTTAGTCTTTCGTTTCATTTCGATTTCGTTCGCGGCCGTTTGTCCGTCAGTTCGCCGGTCCAGTCACAAAAGGCACGTACCATATTTCACTACGTTTTGCCTCGAGCTCGTTCCATTAGAGACGCTTTGTTCGCGCCTAGCCTCGGTTCGTCTCCTCGGCTCTTCCTTTCACGTCGTTTCGATTTCAGCCTCGTTACGCGTCATGCCCCGTCGCGTCGAGCGCGTTTATTCTCCCTTAGGTTAATTAGCGTGCGGCCCAGTTTAATGATCTTTCGAACGTCATTAAACTCTCGCTCGGCCGCCGGGGTGCACTCGAAACGTGAACGTTCGACAGGGAAATGCCGCGTCAAGTAGCTGGGAAATGATACGTTCGGGACGACGATGTAACTTCGAGGGTCGTTAAGCGGGCCGACAACTTATCGGCGGGATGTCAACATCGTGCCTGTCTCCTGTCCAACTCGACGATCTTGTAATCCATCGAACGCTACAGAACGATGCAGCGATGGCACGTAAGTCTGCATCCACGGTCTTTTCAATTTGTCATTTTCATCCGTGTTTTTTCGCTCTCCGCGCCGTCACTCCCAGCCATCGTCGATTTAGTCTCATTGTCTCGTTGTCTGTCGATGAACGATACGGTTGCCGGAACGATTAAAGCCGATGCAAAGCGCAATTGTCACGAGTCGACGAGAGAAAGGATCCGTTTGAGAGAAGGGTCAATAGAGCGCCGGGGAAATATCGAAGAAATTTATAACCTCGTGATTCTTTGAATACATTTTCTCCCCCTTTCTTTTTGTTCCCTTAGCCGCGGCGGTCCGGTCTTCTCTTTTTTTACGGCTCGGCAACTCATTGAGTATTCATTCAATATACACGTTTTTTCTGCGGCCTGTATTCCTCCTCGACGTGTACGGTACAAGTGTCTGTCTGTGTAACAACGTCCGTATCTACTTGAATTCTTTTCGAGTGTCAGACGTTTTTTGCGTAAAAGCGGGTCAAAAGAACGGACGGAATCTCTCTCTCTCTCTCTCTCTCTCTCTTTCTCTCTACGTACCGTAGTACGTATCCAACGATGTCTACGTGTACGTGTTTGTACGTGTTCCTCTTCACGTGTATATGTACGTTGCGCGATAAAGTAAGTAAATAAAGATGCGTGAAAGTAAGGGTAACACCGTGAATTTTGTTTAATGTTTCGGATTAACCGTGTAATCCTTGCGTACGTAGGCAGCGTAGAGAATTTCGCGATCCAGAAACTCGATAAAACTAGATTTTAACTCTGGCGATAAATTTTCACCGTTCAAAGGGTATTCTCGTGACGTCGACTTATCTGTCGAGCAATCGGGTGACAGTTTAACGAAGGACTTAATTGTAGAATGTAAATCGTCGACGAGGCTCCGGCGGATACGGTTTGCGATTATCCACACGATAGTTGCAATTCCGTGTTCTGTAGAAGCTCGAATATTATCAAATAAACGGGAACCTAGTAGCGGTAGTTTGGTAGAGTTGCCGGTTGGCTGCGTCGGCTACGAGCTTAGAAAACGCGGCATTCATGTAAGGAAACAGTCGAGCTATATTTCTAACGTCGACGGGATACAACTGAATATCGGTGACGTGTTCCGCTTCGTGCAACTCCGAGAAGGAAAAAGCCTCGGTTGCAAGAAACAGGAAAAAAGGAAAGGAAAAAAAAAAGAAAAAAAGGAAGGAGAAGGAGCACACGAGAAAGACAAAGAAGGAGAATGATAGATAGAGAAAGTGGGAAAAAAGAGGGACTCATTAATTCTGTTTTTTCGTGCACGATAATGGAAACTCTCTTGAACTTTCTTATTCGTTCGTTAGCCACTGCTGGCGCCGTGAAAAGGCAAAGCCTTATTTCGTTTTCGTAGCCGATAAAGAAGAAACTTGTCATCCTAGCGGGGTAATTAAACGGCGATAATTGCGGTGATTATGAGTGAGTAAATCGTTCGGATATCGGAAGTTTCATTTGGCATATAAATTTTATTGCCACCGCGTCCGATCGGCACGTAAACGATTACTTTAATTGGTCCGGCGTGTTCCATCGCGTTTCCCGATAATTGTTCAATAATAAAATAACGCAAGACTATGTCACCGATGCCGGGGCTAGCATTAAACTAGCATGGATTTCGCGTTACGTGACAGCGTACGCCCCACGACGAGAAAGGCAGAGGGATGACCAGCGAAATTTATTCGATCTCAAAGCGAACCGTTTCACCGTGAAACGAGTCTTTGTAGTCGTTAAAATAATCCGGCGAAACCTGTTAAACGTGCTTCGTTATTCAAATTCCGTTGTAAAATGTACCTTACAAGTTTGCAAACATCTAATTAAATGACCGACCGATAGAGCAATGCGTGCAACGTAATTTCCGTTAATGAGCACTCTGTTAGAAAACTTCGCGCGAAAAGGGATTAGAAGAGATTCCGCAGTCAGTTCGGAAATTAGTTTCCCATGAAACAACAGGTAAATTCCTCTTCGTCTCTGTCTTGCTCGTCCCTCGTACTTTCATTTCCCCCGCTTCCTCACTCGTCATCATCGAACAAATATTATTCTCCAGAACACGGATTGGACTCCAGTTGGATTTATTTCCGTGTGCGTGTGTTTAACTTTAAAAAAGGTCCATCCACGATGGATTCCATTGCTGTTAACACCGTGCCCCGCGTTTGTCATTGACGTAAACTGGTGTATGCTTTGTCAGTGAGACAGCTCGAACGTCCCCCCGTTGATTGCTTTCTTCGATTCCACCCCTTCTCTCCTATGATCAATAACACTGTCAATAGGTGATGGACGACTAGCAGAAAATGTATTTTCACCTGAGCGAATTGTACGTTCCAGTAATCCTTCGGCCTCTACGAATTTCAACGGGGACCCCGCCTTGTCCATTTCGAGCCGGTCAGTTCGAATTGATTCGCGTTCGAACTAATTTCACGGGATGATTGTTCCCCGAGAGATAGAGGCGAACGCGTTCCACGCGTTGGAAGAAGTTTGCATAGATGATACGCCGCGATATCAAATCGAGGGAATGACAAACGCACGATGTTGCTCGAAATTTCGGCGATCATTTCAAAACGGAGAAATTAAGTGGCGAATAATTGTAATCGATGCACCGTCGTCGCGATAATATCACGTCTGGGACGAATAAATATTGGCCCATTAGGGTGTTTTATTGTATACCATATATATTCGCCGTCGTGCTCCATGGAGAATTGAAAATATATCAACAATTTGCAGTAATTTACCATCGCGCATAACAAATTTGATACACTTTCTCGCAATCCCTCGCTGCATTTTCGTCGTCGTAATATATAACTTAACGTACGTGTGATTAAGTTCGCGCGCGTGTGTTGTAACATTTCGTTGGCGAAAAAAAAGAAAAAAAAGAAAAAAAAAGAAAAGAAGCGAGAAAGATCGTTAAGAGAAATTATTAAATGGCCAGCATCGCAAAAAATTCCTCGAGCTTGAACCGTTTTAATAAAGCGTCGTTCCACATCTCTCGCGTACTCTCCCCTTTCGCAGAATATCAAACGTAAAACGTTTCTGCGCTGGGAGAATAGCTTCTCGCAAAAATCTCGATCGCTAGTGGCTAGCATCTCAACCGTACTGCGGCATTTATATTTTCCGCCTTTTTTCCCTCTCTTTTCCTTGCTCTTCATTCTACTCCGTTTCCTCCGCGCTCCTCCGCGGGAAAGTATTTCTTCCCGAGAGACAAAACGTTGTTCATGCTTTCGTTCCACACTTTCCTCCCCATTTAATGACCACACAATGCGACTCGACGCTTAGCATCATCGTATAATATTCTCCGCGGGCGCGAGTTCTTGACAACTGTTTTTCAAAGCTTCATCCCGGTCCATTGTGAAAGAGAAAATGGCTTGGCTTTCCCTTCCGCGACGAGAATGTCAATCACATTTAACGGAACACCGTCCTCTCTCTCTCTCTCCCGATTTCGTCGAAACCCAATTTCGATCAGAGAAGTCTCGATCGAACGCCCTTCGAATGTCGCGAGGTGTAACTACTCTGTCAGGTGTAACTCCAGAAAAAAATAATATTTTTAACCATGTACGGTCGCAGAGCGTGAATACGTGCGAAATTATGCACATATGTAATGCGAATCGATACTCAGTGTATAATACATAGCCTCGATATGAATGAATACCAAACAGGATGATACAGATTTTCAATTAACCGCTGTTCCACATGCGTATTCATCGACATTCCTTCATTCGTTCGTTCGTTCATTCGTTTCGTTTCGTTTCGTTTCGTTGTAAATGAACATATACTTGTATATATGTAGGAGGGGGGGGAGGGTGTAGGTATGTAGGGGTCGTATGTAGGTGTGGACGTAGACGGACAAAGAGAGGGAACGCGCGACGCCGCGCCGGGATGAAACGTATTGCGTCGCCGTGGCGTTCGCCACGATACCGTTGTCCGGGACCGAATAAAGGGCAACGATTTTCATTTAAATGTCTTCGGGTCAGTCAAGTGGCCAAATAGGACGTGGCATCCGACGACGATTGACCCGATAATTGATACCGAGCCATAGGTTAAATCGATGCTCAGGATTATCGGCACTTTAATCGTCACGGCAATGGTGCAATTTCGTGTACCACCGAGAGACAAGAGCGAGAGGGAAATCTGCACACAGCGGAGTGAACTTAATTACCAAGTACGGATGCCAAATCCAGGCCAAACCGTTCTATCCTGTTCACGTACGAACGATACGTGTTTATGCGAACGCGAGAGAACGAGAGAGAAAGAGAGAGAGAGAGAGAGAGAGAATGGAGGAGAGCAGATAGAGAAATCTACATTATTCAACGGTCGACTCTTCCGTCAAAGCTTCTTTACGTAATATGCTCCTCTTCTCTCTCTTTCTCTCCCGGTATTAAGTTTTTCGTCATGCTTTCCTCTGTGACGGCCGATCCGTCTGGGACCGCCTTTTCAATGAGCCCGTTGTCGAGCTACGACAGGGAGTTCACGTCCGATAAACCCGATAAATTCCGCCGACAAATGTCCTCCCGGATACCAATTAGTATTCATAAAGTCGACCGCTCTTTATCCTCTGCTCCTGATCCTAAATCCTTAATCCGCCATATTCCCCAAGAAGATACGCATCCGTCTGCGAACTCCGTGACTTTGTTCCTCGATAGATTCCAGAGGAATCAAACCGATCACGCACTCCCCTTTTTCCATGGATCAGAACCAAGCCAGGTTTTTCAACGAGAAGCACGAACCTTAAACCGCCTCGATACGAGTTTGCGTGTTTATCGAGACACTAATCGTCCGCGGTCTTAATTTCGAAAGGAGCACGGCGAAAAACATAGGCGAGAGAAAGTCGAATCGCGTGTATCGCGAAAAGGAAAAACTCAGTTGTTACACGTTATATCGATATAAGAGAAATCGAGTCGATGAAATACTCGAGTTACTCGCTCATACGCCAAGAAGCACAAGAGCAGACTTATTAAGAGTAGTTCGTGTTTTTTTAACGTGTTTATTATTCAGAACGATCCGTGAGTTTCAACGCTGAGAATTCTTAGGGAGGATGGCCGTTCGTAATATCGAATCTTTTCACTTACCCGGAACTTTTAAACGATTCAGGTAAAAGATTCAGGGAACACTTTCCCATTTACTTCGGGGAATTCCTTTTATCGAAGCGAAAGCGCTTCAAAAAGCGTTTCAAAAGTGACCGAAACCTACGACGAAGAGAAACCAAATGCAGGCAAACTTTTTTCTGCTCTCGGACGGCGGTGAAGCCGAGCAGAAAGAATGCTTGGATTCACGTTTTGGTAATTTCCCGCATTGAATGGCTTGGAAAATATTTAATAGCCGGGAGTTGTATTTCAACGGTGCATAAAATGTATCTATGACTGTAGAATTCTCGCGTGTGAGATAATAGCTTGCTGGCAGTAACCATAATCGTTACACCCGCAGACCTTAACGTAAACTAAGAAGGTACATGCTCGGAAGCTGAAAGACAGTGCGCGCACACCCACACGATGTCGTAGCTTTCCCTGAATAATTCACGTTTTACGCCCTTACGTCGCACGGTGTGGTTACACTGGCGTAAAAAGTGGACGAAGAAATATCGTCAGCTTGTTTTTCTTCATCGTCCACCGCACGATCTCACGAACGATCTTACCGGTCCTCAAAAACTTAATCCCGACGCCATGTTTCCAAGTTTCTGATTTATTATTAGTTTACTTCTTAAATTATGCAGTTTACGCCGGAACATTTGCCGACAATTTCACTTGTGTCTCACGCGAGTATCCTCGCACACACTCGTATTCCAAGCTTATCGTTGATGCGCTACCGGTGGTGGTTGTTGTTGTTGTTGTTGTTGTTATTGTTGTTGTTGTTGTTGTTGCCTCTTCCAGCAACGTGAGCCACACCATCGTTTATATCCCGTTTGCCTCAGCCCAGTTTTTCCTCATCTTTTTTTTACCGCTGCGCGACTTGCTCGCGACCTTAGTCGCTCGTTAAATTTCGCGCCGTTTTCCAAGAGCTTAACGCTTCGCGTGGTAAAGATAGGAAGAGGAAGAAGTGCTCTCGTGGTCGAGGAAAAGGTCGCTTTTCACAGGACGTATCGCGCGCTGTGCGCCGTGCCGTGTCAGTCGGCTCCGGTGAAACGCCGCCGTCGCAACGATTCGTTCGCTTCTCGAGGATCCTCTAATAAGTGATGATCTTTTAATAAATGCCGCCTCTGTCGCGTTTCCCATCTTCAACCTCGCCGCGTCCAAATGAAAATTTCAACCGTCCTCTGTCCGCTCGTCTCTCCAAGAGTCTTCTTCCGTCGAATTGTTTCGAAACGATTCCCTCTTTCTTCTCCTTCTTTTTCACACACACACACACACACACACACACACACACACATTCTCACGGTCTCTGTGTCACTCGTAATTCCCACCGGTTGACTAACGCGTTGAAAATGAAATCGTACATATATATGTTGCGCGTCGTCGGCCAGATGGAGTTTTACACTCGCGTGTCCCACGAGATGCTTGTTTTCTACGAGTTTACAATTCCCGGATGATCGAAACAACAACGAGAGTAGCCCGGAGCATTCGTCGAAATTAATTCGCCGAAACTAATTGCGACTTTATTGCCCGATGGTTATTACGCGCGCGCAGCCAGCAGCCCCGAGTTCTCAATTGAATGCGACGAATTAAAATCCGCCTACGTAAACGCCCGAGCTGTTGCGAGGGACTGAAACGCGCTCGGGCGGCTGAAAGCCGAAGAGAGAAAGCCGAAGAGAGAAAGCCGAAGAGGAAAACGAAAGAATTGAAGCGACCTTCCCTTTTCCGCCGCCGCGTCTGTTTCGTTTCCCTCGTTTTTGAGATTCCCAAGATTTCGAGACTTTGAACTTGAACGAGGAAGTTTATCGATTATCATTATAACGTGACGAGCGTCGGGCCTAACGCCTAGGGCCGAGACGCTCTTTCGCCGTGCAGATTGCTACACTATATATCCTGTGTGCTCGAATTTCAGGGGGATGAGCAACATCATCAGGGACCAGCCGACCCTTAAGGAACCGAGTCATCCGTAATCCCTGAAGTAGCGCAGCTCGGTCTAGACCTTGCACGAATACCAGCCGCGGGACAGCTCAAATTCCTCAAAGGAACGGGTTAACCACGACCATCTTCCAGGAAGACAGGGCCACGCGCTGGTACCCTCGAGGTTTCGCGCAGTGACGTGTACGCGTGCAGGTACGCAGGTGGCCGGTCTGCCGCCACGGAGAGGGAAACTGGAAGGAAGTTGAACCGCAAGGAAGGCAGCAGAAATCGGAGAGGGCGTTAACTCGGCTCGCTAAAGACGGCTTGCACACAGTCGCCTGATAGCCGCAGCAGCCTGCCGCTGCATTCCACAAACTTGCGCAATATCCACAAAGCCAGGAAGCCGCGAAATTCTTTGGCAAATCTTCCGGTGTGTTTGCCTACCCGAGAGACGAACGTAACGGGCGCGTGAAACGCGCCGACGAGCGAGCAAGAGAAGTTCCGTACACGCCGGTTGAGGGTAGCCGAGCAGCGAAAATACACACGAGTTGAAAAGGGCTGTCTCGTTGAGAAGAAACGTAACGGCGAGCGTCTCTCTGTTATAACGCGCAGCGAGAGCGACGTCGCGCTGGAACGGTTGAGACATCCGTAAACGAGAAACCGGAGAAAGTAGGCGTGACAAGGGTCCGCTTAAGCCAGAATATTAGTCGCGTCACCTAATGATCGTCGTCGTGTTTCTCCACGTCCATCCAGTTTCGTAATATCCAGAGAAGTTTCTACCCGTCGACCTCTCGTCCGAGAATCAGCCGTGTGCGAATTTCGCCAGTTCCGGACCCTTCTCCTTCAACGGTGACATTTCCTGTATTTCCAATTAAAACCAGGGCAGAGCAGCCCTGGCAGATTCGCGGAAGGAAGGACAACTGTCGTGACACGGAAGTCTCGACAGTTGGCGACGTTGAAGACGCGGCAGCACGACCGATTCGTTATCGGTGTTGATGCAGGCAAGTAGACCAACGGCGGATGTTACGTTATAAGAGGATACGACGGAAGAAGGCGGTCCAGAGGACAGCAGGCGAATCGGACGCGAGGAACAGCTTTCGCCGTTGTGGTAATATTAACGTTAGAAATTAAGCCACCCTTGTTGGTGTTGGCTGAAAGCATCGCGAAATTCTCACGCGATCGCGTTAATATCCAACTCGGAGGAGCGAAGAAAAATCTTGTAACAGCGAGGTAGAAGCAGCTGCCAAGTGGAAGCGCGAATGTTACTCGTCGACGAGGATCTCTCTCTCTCTCTCTCTCTTTCTCTCTCTCTCTCTCTCTCTCTCTTTCCCTCCCCTATCTGTAGCCGTTTGTGCCGTCGGTGTCTCTGTACCGTCGGATAAAAAGGAAGGCAGAGATTTCTTTCTTCAGAGAAGTAGCCCGTTGGCTGTGGAACAGTAGCGCGGGAACGCTGAAAGCCACTCGAGAAAGAGAGGACCGGGGAAACGCGCTCCACTCTATGGCCTAGAGCATCCTGTATTTCTGATATCGTGCAGAACTCGGTGAACGTTCTGTGCGAAGAAGGTTACCGAATGAAGTCTGAATGAGAAGTTGGTAAGCAAGAAAGTCCTTTCGCCCTCTCCCCCTCATATCCCCGGAGGCATACTATTAACCTTAGTGCCAGAGGCTATCGTCCGACGACGGCTCGCCGCAACGTCTTGCAAACTCGAACAATATACACCGCGGAGCAGTTCAAGTCCGTCGACCGTTTCGACACGTGTATCTTCCAGCTTGTTCTCCGGACGCATGAAAAGGAACTCGGTGTGTCTCGAGTCGTTTCGAGACGCTCGTAATCTATAGCTGCGCCGAACAATAGTCGAACACGACGACCGAGCAACTTGCCAGAGTCTTTTGTGGCACTCGCTCGACTCCTACCTATCGTACGATCGCGATAAGACAAGCAGTCGAGCAACTGACTTCTGCCACGCTTCGATCGAACTTTCGAAAATCCAAAAGCCTGAAAAGCCTGAAAAGCCTGAAAAGCCACCCTTGCGAGAACGTTCGCTCTCGCCTGTAATTTGCGCAAATTAGCATTAACATTAAACGACGCTCGGTCGTCGTCCGCGTTAATCACATCGCAAAACGCGTTAGTCGCCTCGCAGGGAACTCGATAATCCGTGAACCGGCACGATATCACCGCAAGACCGAGGCAATTGATCCGAGGTTACGGCGATGTTTTAGCTACACGACGGAGCTCAGTTCTGCTTCCTAGGTTTCCAGGGCAACAGAAACTTTTCTCTCTCCACGCGATCGCCGCTAATCAATCCTCGCGGAAACGACGAGCTGAGAGCGGAGAGGCAACGATTGCAACACGACAGCACGCGATAAAAGCGTTCCCTCTGCCTGTTCTCGAAATATCGAAATATCGAGAACGGTGCGAGTCGACGCGGAAGAATCGAGTTTCCGGAGAACGACGTCTCGAGCCAGAGGTAGAGTAGCAACACTTCGGATCTAACCTACGAGAGTTCGTTCCGTGTAAGGAGCGTTTTCAATCTCAGATAAAACCGGCGTGGCTGGGGACCTGGGTCGCGCAGATGATGGTCGAAGGGTTAACGGCAGATCGAGGAACGACGCGACACGGTGAATGAGGGCGAGCAAGGCCGAAGCGACGACGACGACGACGACGACGACGAGGCGCTGGCAATTGGCGGCAAGCTGGGTGAAAAAGGGCGAGGCAGAAAAATATGGTGCACGAGGCCACGGGTCTGTGGCACGGCGCGGGATTCAACGTATCGAGGTGGCTGATGATCATAATACACGGATACCGGGCTACCACCCTCTTGCTATCCATTCTGCTCAACGTGCTGGTGCGAACTGCCGGTGAGTATAGACGTCTGTTCACGTACGTTTCTCTCGGTTTCCTCGGCACGTTTGTTTCACTCTGCGCCGTAGACGAGCTTCGCTCTCGAATGTTTGCATTTCGCGTTTCGCGTTTCGCTCGATGGAACGTTTCGTCGTTTCGCCCAAGGCAAATCCATTCCACGCTACACGACATTCGTAATCGTAGCTTTGTCGAGGCCAACCGCGTAATACAACGAGCTTGCCCCGGTCTGGGCACCGACTCCCGCTTTTCAACGCCTACCACCGCTTTTATACGTTTTCGCGTCGCACTCGAATCCACTTTCCACCGGCCTCGTCGTATCACCGCAATAATGTCCTCGCTTCGACGTCGATCAATCGTAAAGAGCTTAACGCGGCCGCCCTTGGGCGAGAGTCTCAGTAAAGACGTAAAGTTACCTTGGTTTTTAAAGAATTTCAAGCAAATTGGATCCCCTGTCTGGAGAGTGTTTCGATCGGCAACGATCTTTGAGAAGATCTTCGAAGCGACCTTTAAGAAAGGTCTTCAAATCTCGTCGGTTTAATCTCGTTCTTATCAATGGCGAGGCTGAAAGTCACTCTCGCTGAAATTGCATTCATTATTCATGCTCCATCTCGGATGAATATGAATTTCCCGATTGACGGTGTATCATCGCGCTAATAACTCGAGCAATATCCATCTTGCGATTCTTAATCCTCGAAGACAAGCGTGCAATTAATCGCCGTTTGACTCGAAAGAGACAAGATTTGATCGCGATCGTTCGCCGCTAATGGACAACCACGCGGCAGGTTCTCAACCTTCGTAAAAGTTTGTGCGGGCTTCTTTATGCACGTCCCTTTGGCGCGCCGAGGTGTGTACTTTATCGATCATTTACGCTTTATCATCGAGCCGCTGGCTGAAAGACACCGGATTACGATGAAATTCACCGGAAGCAATAGCGCTTCTCAAACAGGCCCCGAATTAGCTATTATATAGAGTCGTTAATGTAGACCGTTTAACGTGCTAATGCGGTCCCGCGAGCTAAGTTCCATCTTTCCCTCCTTTTAAGAAGTTAACTCGGGATTCTCGCCGGATCTTCCAGCGCTGCGAAAACCTTTAAGCTCCTTTCTTTCCGTTATTTCATTATCGTTGCCCGTTGCCCTTTTACACCGGAGCCATTTAACGCCTTTTATTCGTCGCTGTCGGTTAATCGAGCAAATACTATTATTACTAAATTCGAGAGATGACGAGCGGGATACGTTGCCATTTTACGCTAGGCCCTTTCAGCCGCCCTCGGAGCGAATAACTCATCGGATCTGCGAAGAAGCGCCGTTATCCAACGCGCAAATTACGTCGATCCATCGTCGTTCTTTCGTTCGGTAATGCGCAATTAAGCGGAGGCGTTTTAAATTACGAGTTAATAAATTACAGATATATCTATGGAGCAGTGGAGCAACACACAGGTCGATTATAATATTGGCGAGGAACGACAAAATAGCTGGTTCGCCGTCGATTAGCAGTGGACTCTTGACGCATGACCATTATTGCTATCGAATTACCGCCTCATCGAACCGAAATTGCACCTGAAATTCGATCATTTCGAGAGCCGTTCTTTAACGAAAAGCATTACGAACCCTTGGAAAGATTCTACGGGTAGCAGTACTCGTTTATCGTTCGAAAATTGTTGACATTTTGCTTCCATTTCGCTCCCTTTTTTCTCTCCCCCCCTCTCTCTCTCTCTCTGTTTCTCTCTTTCTTTCTCTGGTAATAATCAATAATTCTTCGCGTTGGCTCATTCCATATCGCTCGCGTTTCAACGAGTGTAAGTTTCTCGTTTATAAACAGGTGGAGGAATTAATGGAAACGTCACGTGTTTTCATTATGTAAATGAATGAACGAAAGTTTTGCAAATAAAGTTTAACTCCGCTGCGAGAGTATAAATCGCGATTCACGCTTTCATGCGCCAACAGATGTACGAGGTAAATATGTACGTTCACCGTAGATTACCGTCATAGATACTTCGTAACAAACTGCACCGTACGTGTACAACGTAACGTTTAAACAAGGATAATAAAGCATCGCGAGAATCCCGCGCTTTCAAACAAAGGAAAATCTCGCGGCGCGCGACTTTCCTATCCTCGTCCCTCCGACGTTCATTTTCGTCCGTGTCGAATTTGAATTAACCGAGTCCGCGCGCGTCGAACGTAATTTTGATTCGTCACATCGATCAAATGATATTCTGAACGAACGAGTGCCAAGACGAGCGATAAATTTCCGAGCCGACAACTATATAAGAGCAGCATCGTTCCATCGCGATCCGCAGTGAAAAATAACGGGCACCTATCTCGCGCCAAATTCAAGTCAGATTTCAGTCAAATTTAATCCCTTGGATCCACGGGAGTGGAGTGTTTCCATTCCACGGAATTTATTACACGCTGTTTACCATTCTCCTTTCGCGAGAGGAATCAGCCACCCGTCTTGGTTCGCCGCAGATTTCCCAGAGTTCATTCGGAGGGCCGTGCCTCCGCGCGTAACTTAATCTGTTTCTGCGTGAAGCGATACCAGCAGGGTTACTTGTTCAATTTAGCAGCACACCGAGAGATGCATCGCTCATGCAAATTTTAGACGCGACCCGTTTACCCGGCCGTGCAACTTCCACGCAAGGCTCGGCGATTTACTTAGGGAAACATAGCGGCAGCTAAAGAAAACCTGCCCCGAGCCTGTGTCCTCGTATTCGATAAACAGGTATTCGATAAACGAGCAGCGGGTAGTAAGTTTATAGTCCCCTTCGTCCCCCTTCGAGAGGTCTTCACTCCCCCGGCGGTGGAGGCCACGGTTAGGCTCGTTTATAAGCGGTTATTCGCTTTATTGCGTTCGTAGCCGGGCAAAAAGCGTCTATCCGCGAGTCCGCGCGAGTCTCCGCGCAGGCTGTGTAAAGAAGCGTGGTAAAAAGGTCGAGAAAGAGAGAGAGAGAGAGAGAGAGAGACGACGTTCGGAAGGAAGAAAGAGAGACGCACGACGGGAAGGGGATGAACCCGGTGTGCAGTGTCGCGGTATTTCATCAGTTTGCTCGCTAAATATACTTGGATGAACGAGAAGAGGGAAACCACGCGCGCGATTCAGTTTAGCATTCTATATCCACGAGCATCTGCCAGGGGCCGGCTGGTGCACGCGTGCGAATGATGCTCGTTTTGCTACTGTAGCGGTGGGATTTCAGTTCGAAAAATAGTTTGGCGGATGAGGCTGCCGTTCGAAACGCGAGGGAACGCACCGAGGCGAAACACGATGCGTGTTTCGTGACTGTTCCCCGATGAAGCTTATGCCCGGAAGTACGCGCGGTTACGTGCCTACGTGTTTCGAGCTCACGATACTTGTTATACCTGCCGCGTGTCAAACGCGTCTAAGAAACACGAGAACCAGGTCGAAGACGTTTCGAACATTGCCGAGAAATTTGCCTCCGAGGCCGCGATTTACACGTGTCTTACGCGGTATACGTACGGCGCGCCGCCTCTCGTCGCCACCCGAGATTTCGAGAGAGCGAAACGATCTTTCGAAAGCAGCCGTGCACCCACGTCTTGTATATCGTTGTGTATCAACGACGACGCAGAAGAGGAAGGAACTTAACGCGAAGGAAGGAAACGCTCGCGTTATTTTACGCCACCGAGTCGTAGGCAGGTTATTCCCTCGCATTGGGAATAAATCGCAGCCTAGGTGGTTGAAGTTGCCAACCGCGCGAGGGATGGCGCGACGGGGTGAAGGCGTGCAGCTGGCTGATGTTACGGCGGAACAAACGAGCTCGACATCGTGGTGTTTTATTTCTAGTTTAGCGAACGTCGGAGAAAAGTTGGTAGTTAAATTGCTCTGAAAGACGCTTAGCGCATGGGAATTTACGAATATTGCCGTTCCTTAAGCTCCAGAAGTATCTCATTTTCCAAGTTTTCAGTAATAACGACACCTTACAGTCGATTATTCCTGTCACGGGATTACTCTTTGCTTTTTTCCCTCTCCGCCTCTTCCTTCCCTCTCGTCGCCGCGTCGCTGCGAACGTTGGTTCTCGTTTAACGGCTCGCGGTCGGTCAGAACGATTACAGAAGCCGGCTTGTCACGCCGGACCGAGAAATTGATTTAACCGCTCGCTAGCTTTTAAAATGTTGATTACCTCGTTCGGCCTTGCTGTCCATTAATTATATCACGCTACACCGAACAAGAAGCAACGCGTGAAACTACGGCGACGCTCTTTCGTCTTTACGTTCGGTAAAGCACCACCAGAGAGAGAGAGAGAGAGAGAGAGAGAGAGAGAGAAAGACAGTAACAGTGAAACTGGGCAAAACAACAAAATTTTCACTCGGTCGCATCTCACCCGAGATCGAATCTTTCGCGTCTTTACTTCGTCTTTTCCGCGGCGAGCAGATATTACGCTTCATAACACGGGCGTGGCCCGTTTAAGTTCTTATTATTTTAATAGAAATTCTTGGCACGCTCTCGCTCTCGAAAAATAATGAAACTTTTCCCCTTTGGAAGTTTCGCTATTTGTTTTTGCCGATTTTACGCGCCGCCACCGCCGTCGCTGCAACCGCGGCGTATGTATATTCGGATCCGACGACTCTCCGGGAATCCGAAGTTGAATCGGGCGTCGGACGAATGGAAAAATTCCCGGCTAGTAGATTTGATGTTCCGTTGAATAATAGGCGACCGGCGACAGGTGAATGGAAAACGGAGGAAGAGAATCTGCTGAGCCGAGCTCGCTGCATTCGTTAAACATTCCCCGCCCCGTGGAATCATCCGACCTCTCCTCCCTTCTTATCCGAAGAACCAAACTTTTACTTGGCCGTGCGAGGCCGTGCGAACTCCCGCGAAAAATCCGACTTCGCCTCGCGAGAAGGCAACCAATCATCAGATCGCGAAACCTGATCGTCGAATGCCTTTTAATCTTTATCCTTCGGCTCCGATGCGATTTTATCCGCGTATGTATAGCGCGGTTGCACGCCAGCTGGCTAGATGGGTATTAAATCCGTGTACGATCAGCCAGACGGAATTTAAATGATGTACTTGCGCGTACAGACGCACGTGATTATCTGGGTCTTATTAAAATTGCAATTTGCTTTTGCCCGTGTGGTATAAAAATTCATCGCGGAGATACGTTACAGATTCACGAGCGTGTATCTCCGGCTGATGCCGTTTTCTGCATGTACGGATAAAAAGGGCAAATGTAATTAATATACACGCGGAAGTTTCCTGCAATCTTTAGTCTTTTTCTTCTTCTTCTTCTTCTTCTTCTCTCCCTCCTCCCTTTCCTCTCTGGAGAGGGATAATATACCGAAGCGGAAGGAAGGAACGAGAAAACCGCCAACGACCCACTAGCATAAGTAAGGAAGCGACGACGCTGACAAGAGAACGTTTTTCTTTTCGGGTAGATGAAGTTTTCCAAACTTTGTTCGAGCAACAGTAAGTCCGTAGTTACCCACCCTCCCCGACAACTTGAAACTTTAAATTATCATTAAAATGATTCGAGGATCGTATTATCCTTGGAAAAAGGAAATTCACTTCTATCGTGTTTCTTTAGTATTTCTTTGACAAGATCTATGCTCTATTAACGCACTTCTGCCCCCGTGTATCACGTTGTACATACTCAAACCGATCGATCGATCGTATTTTCCCCCGCTTATCTTACGACGTTCGTTCCGTCAACGTTCGTCCTGATTCACAGGTTTCGATGAAACTTGGTTCGAACGAGAGGCAAACAACAGACCGCGTTAAAACTACAAGAATTGATTTGAAAGTTGATTTGCGACTCTTCGCGACGTATCACGGTTAGGCGAGTTGTTTAAAAACGTAAAATTGGAAGCGTTCGTAGCGCGCGGTGCTCGACAAGTGCGAGTATCCTCCACCGCGATTTCTTGCGCGACTTCTTTCTCGCTGACATTTCCATTTGACGCCTGATCGCCGTTCCCCTGCTCGCTCGCTCTCTGTTGGCAAATAAACACGAGGAAAGAACAATCCTCCGTTTCCCCGACAAATCCTTCGGGGCTATTCGAACGAGGCGCGCATAAATATTTGAAGGGGTCGATAGGTGGCAGAGTGGAAAGGGGTTAAGTAAAGTCGTCCAGAGGAAAGCCTCTTAACGAGAGGATCCTTCTCGTGGGTACAACGAGCTTTGTGCCGGGGAAAATCACCCTTGGTATCCTTCCACGACACGGCTACGACTCCTTTGATTTAATGGCTATTTTTTTCAGAGTATCCGACAGCGGTCACGGCGGAGATCGTCCCGGCGAATGGGAATTCGTTGGAGGCCAGCATGAAACCGTTGGACATCGACCTGCCGCCGACGCTTCCGATGAGCTTCGGCACCGAAAATTCCACCGTGATCTCCGCCCAATCTGGATCGACCGCGCTTCTGCCCTGCGTCGTCCATAATCTGGGCGATGGAATGGTGAGATTCGAATCCGGCGAACGTTCCTCAGAAACTTTTTTTTTTTCTTTTTCTTTCTTTGGTAAGAAAGCGTTACTCTGAATAGAGATTCTCTCTCTCTCTCTCTCTCTCTGTCTCTCTCGGGTAACTTTCACTCCCAAGGGCGTAGAAAAGTTATTATCATATCAACGTAAGAGTCGAAGCCGTCCGGTCCGGGATCTTTGAAGGAATCGAGGGAAATCAGGATTGGTGGTTGTCGACGGGGTGGTATAGGAGACGACAGGATTTAAAAAAAAAGAAGAGAAAGAAAGAAAAGAAAGGAAAGGAAAGAGACACGGCAGAAATAAAACGCGCAGCCATTTGTTTTCACGGACGGATTTTCGTAGGTGGATCGTAAATTCTCGTTGTCGCTCGCAGGCTCGTCTTTGTTGGATCGATGAGTATCGTTCTAAATTGTATAGATTCTTTTAAATGCTCGTCGCTACGCGATTATTACTACCGAGCGAAGCGAAACCGGAGGGTAACCAGCTGGGAGAAGAAAGATTTTAATTGAAATAAGGACGGTCGAGACCTCTAATTGGAAGGTTTATTCCGCGGGCCGCGGTCCTGGATGAAATGGAATTAAAATCTAAAGAGTCAGAGCTACACCGGGTTTTTAACTTTTCCAGTTGCGTCTCTTTCTTTCTCTCGATTGTATTGTTAAGCGACCAAGGTCGCTTCGCCAGTCAGTCAGATAACATGCTAATAGCTTTCAACGATATTCTATGGACCGTAGTCGGTTATTTTATTACCCTTACCTCCCGGAGGGTTTGCACGAACGTACAAAATAGACGACTCTGATACCCGGTCTGATTGTCTTAATGAAATTTTCGACGAGGGAACAGAAGTTGAGAAAAAGAAGAGAAAGAACTGTGGAGAGAAGTGAAACAAGGCGAGACGAGCGAGAGGGCAGAGGAAAGAAAGAAGACGAATTGGGAGAGAGAATTCACAGAGGCTCTTTCGTTTGGCTCGACAAGTTCCCAAAGTTGCGAAATAAAATGTTTGCGTTTCCCTTCGTTAGACGAATTCGCTACCCGAGGGTTCACCCTTTGTTAGTTTCCGTTCACCTGTAAGCCGAGACTTCGAGGCGCGCTTACACGGGACTTGGAAATCGATGCGAGCAGAACCGATTCGCCGTCTCGAACTTCTCGTTTTCCATTTTTAACGGAGCGAAATTCCTCGTGAGGAGGAAGAAGAAGGAAATAAAAGGGAAAAAGGGGAAGAAAGAAAGAAGGAAAGAGCACGTCTGAGAATGGAACAGAGTTTAACTGCTCGTGACGACGGCGAATTGTTTTATGGTCGCCAAACGAACAACAAACGCTGCTGAAGAGAACAGGAGGAGAGAACACGAGAAGAGAGAAACGAGCACGCTTCCTTCCAAATTAGTGACTCGTAACAAAATTTCATAATGCATTAGTACTCGACAGGGAGGAGGAGAAGGAGGAGGAGGAGGAGGCGAGCAAGGATTGTGCCCCGTGCATAGAACACTCTGCAATCAAAAGTTGAGTACAGGGAACGAAGAACGTGAACCGTTTCATCAGGCGGCATATTCGCGGGACTTTATCGCCGCCGTGCCGCGCGCGTTACGTTTCAATGGCAAACACTTTGCGTGTCGCGTGCAATTAGCTCCGACGTGCGCGCGTTCGCATTAATGCGGTCGGTGCACGTTAAGCGACACGGGCAAAACGATAACGCTTCGACCGATCTTTCCATGATTTAAACGCCAGAAATGGCGAAACGTTCGAGCGAATGATGGTCGCGTCCATGGTGTGTATACGCGACCTGACGAATTGTTGCGCGTCGTTTCATTCGCGAAACGAAAAATCAGAGCGAAATGTTCGGCAGCCGGAAGCCAGTTTTCTCATCCAATCTTACGAGATATGCCTGACATTTGGTACGTTGCCGTGCACCGCCACTGCCGCCATTCGAAAACTGTTTTTCCCGGACGGGTGACGTCGAACGAACGAGGAACCGAACGGGGGAAAGGGAAAATTCCTCCTGGTCGTTTTTTTTTTTTCGCGATATTCACGGAGTTATTACCGCGTTATTTGTCTTTCTCGGCGCGCACGGTGGTCGCGTTACGCAATAATTGGGTAGTCGAGCACGGACCATCGGGGGTGGGGGTNGACCCCGAAATATCCCTACCTCTTTCTACCTTTCACCCTCCCCCCCTTCCATTTTTCCCTTCTGTTTCGCTATCGCGTGTTCTCCATTCTTTCGAATTGCCATTTCGTGCAGCCGGTATTAGGGTAATGGGTATTTTGGTTAAACGGTAGCTTGATAATCCGCGTTCCACCGCCCCACGTGACAGCACTTGCCGATCTTTGAAGCTTTTATCCCGATTGCGCCTGGTCGAAAGTTTTACGTTTATGAATGCGTGCCGCTGCGGTCTTCCCCCTCTTTTGTTCTCTCTCTCTCTCCCTTTCTCTCTCCGTTTCTTTATATATATATATACATATCCGTAGTCCGTTAGAAAATAACGGCAAGCTAACGTTCCGAAAAAAAGGGGTTAACCTGGTTTGGCCGACGGAAATAAAATCGAGGGGCCGAAGCGGGTCGTGGCCGCCTTTTTGCCCGTAATTTACAGTAATATTTGGATTCCGTTCAAACGAGACGAATCCGAAACGCGATGTAAATCTAATTACATCAAATCGGTTGGATCGCTATTGCTCTTTCCGTTTCTCTGTCTCCTTTTCTCTCTTTTCCTCTATTTTTCTGCGAAACTATGACGATAGAGACGGTACAGACAGGTATCATGACGGGAACGGAGAAACACGCAATAAATATCGATTAAGAGAGCGAATGCGGTTCGACAAATTTATTTTAGTGCCGGGCTACGCGAATACTGGACGGGTGGCAACGAAACGGATCGACAATGCGACGGTTTGGTCGGTTTCATGAATAATAATCTCGCCGCGGCACGATTTAAAGGCAAGAAAATAGCAATTACTCACGGACAACTCTGCCTCGGAGTTGCTTCGCTATCTAAATCTACGCGCGACTGGAAATTACGTGGAAATTAAGGCGTTGTTCTCTCGTTGAATCCTGCGAAATCTCTACTCGATTCGCAAGAACTGCGAACGAGCAACTTGCGACGAACGAAAGTTCACATTGTCGACGACGATAGCGTCGAAACTCGGCCAGGGATCATTAATATGAATCGGGGATTTTACAGCGGCCAGACGACGGCACCACGAAATTCTCGACTCGCGCGCTACAACTTACCGGTTGCGACGATTCCGTAAATCGCAATAGTTTCGAGACAAGGTGCACACCCGGCCATTCAACGAGTGTTGAATCAAAGCGAGTACGGTCAGCTTTGATCGACCTGGTGCGTTCCTTGACCTGGTGCGTCTCTGTCGGTTCTTTATGCAACTGCTACTGTTCTTTAGCCTTTTATATTTCATATTTTCACACTCTGCTATCACCAGCGTTCTTCCTTTGTGCCATTTTATTCTCGAAACGGCAAGCTATCGTTGTCGTCGTTGTTGTTGGTGAAGCTTGAAAGCCAGTGAACCACGATCGTAATATAGATACACGCACGATTTATTACGACGAGTCGGTGAAAGCAAAGGGGGTCGAAAAGGGGGATGTTCGCCGGAGGTTGGGTTTGCATTGTACCGGGGAATCTCTTTGGAAATCACTAACGATCTGTATCCTAGTAATTGGGTGGGCTCGCGGTGCACGAGCTGGATGGGAGCGGGGAGAACGTGAAAGCGATGTAAGGCATCGCGCTGGGAGCTTGTGTCTGCATTCATGCCGGCGAATTGCTCAATAAGCGTGAACCGTTAGAAGGGTGTCTTGAGATCCGGCAAACGTACAAGGACCAATCCTCGGTAGGATAGACGGCCAAAACTTGGCGACTCGGTCTGCTTCCGCTCTCGATCCACGGGAAAACCAGCAACTCGCGCGAAACAGCGCCTGCCCCTCCGGAAACTCTTTCCTGTCCATTTGCCCTGCTACCGACTTTTTACACTTTTATACACGACACGATCGTAATTTCCAAGCCCCCGGAGCATGTTTCGCCCGGTGAAATTCAAGAGCTTGCGAATCGAAATATCGATAATAGAGCGACCGGGCGGCCGCGAAACGCAAAGGGAAAAATACACGACGAAAAATAAAAGGGCATCGGTTATTCCGATCGCTTTGTCCGAGATTCCTCCGCCCATTAAAAATTCCCTCTTCCGTCGCAGTCGTCTCACCTGGTCGCAATTAATATCGCGATATAGGGGCCGAGGCTGGGGGCCGCGTCCGCGACAAATTACCACTGAACAATTTGCATCGTTCGAACGGTATCGAATCGGTATGTTGTTAGAGTTCTGAGAGCCGGTATTAATAGCCAGGGGTACGTGTATCTCAAAGGATAACGGCGATAACACCCAGGTTACTCTCTAATGGTACAAACTACATATCTGCTCACCGGTGTTCCAACCGGTCTGAGTGTTTACAACAGGCAACGGTTTCTGTAGTCAAGATCGTTCGTCCTTAAGGCGACCAAGATACACATTGGCGAAGTTTCGCCGAGGCTATTCGAGAACCACTTCGTACACGAGTTTCTCCCCCTTCCCCCCACCATCTACGGACTTTCGTTGAAAATGGTAACTCGCGTCCCCGCAGGCGTATTCGGTTGCCCGATCCGCGTCAATTGCAAATCCGAACCACCAGCGGAGATGGGGAAACGACCGGCGTTAGCAATTTCCTTACGCAACAGGCGTGTCGTTCCGTTAGCGGTTGACGAAACGGCAACCAAAAACTGGCGAAGCGGAGACGCGCAAAGAGAAACGCGGCTAACATCGTTATAAATCGGCGCGGCTAACATCGGTGGACGACGGACGATTCGAAATGATGGAAACGTGTAGTTCAGAAGTGTACTTCGGCCAGGACTGTGACTTGCCTTCGGCCAAAGGAAATACCATGGAAACTCCTGTGAACGCGGTTCACGTATCGCGAGACACGAAGCTCCTTTCAAAATCCGCGTATGAATGGTCGCTGGCGGATGGTCCGCCTGTCTCATTTCCGATTCATTAAATTCTAAAGAGTTGTTTCGTGACGGAGGCCGAGGCGGATAGCGGGGGATAGCTCACGGCCGCAATCCGCAATATATTATGCGCGCGCGGACTTTGATAATAATTTAAACGGCATGTAAATCGAATGGAAGATTGCCGGGGGAACGGCGCGTCGCCGCTGCATAGAAATGCATGTGGCTTAATTAAAACGGCGCTTTTATGAAACAAATATTTATCGCGATGCACCGACGGAAACTAAATTAATCGTCCGCGTGATGAAACCCGCATTTTTTTTTCTCCTCTCCTCTCTTTTTCACTTTGCATTCCGCGCGTATTATGTGGGCGTAAAAAACAGAACAGAAGAGAAACTCTTTGACGGTCAATATTTGTAAACGTTTATTTATCGATACGTATTGTTCATTCGTAAATNCCGCCCCCCAAAAAAAAGAAAAAAGAGGACACGCATTTCGATACATACTATGCGAGTTTATTTGCACTGGCGCGTGCTCTCTGTATGGTTTTTTCTCCGGCGAGATAAATTTCATTGTTTCGTTGTTTTATAATAAGTATCGATTTGAAAAAAAAACTGCAGTTGCGCACGTACGGCTCGCCCGATCGAGATACTTGCACTATACTCTCCGGCAACGCCAGCGCGCGTATCCTTTCTAATTCGCGCGTGTCGTTTCGCGTGTAGTTTCCCCTCTGAGCGGCGAATTTGAGTCCCCTTCCAGGCACGACAGCTTCCCCACGGATGCCTGGAGGAATTTCTCGCCTCTGCAACAGTTATTTAACCCGATCCTAAGTTACGCAAAGCGGCGGAACAAGGTTTCAGCTTTCGTTTCGCGGATTCGGCTTTCGCGAATCCCCGCGAAACGGATAACGGATCGCCAGGAATTCCACGATTCCGCAGTGGTGTACGTTGCGTTTATACGTAACGCATTCCAACGATCGTCGAATCGTTTATAGATTTGTGTACCATTAATCAAGTGAGAAGTATAATCGATCGGCGGACTGGGCGTGGTGGGTGTGCAAGGTTTAAAGGAAAACGTGAGCCGACTGCCGTATCACCGCGTTCCTTTATCCACTTGATTACGTAGTTCGATTGAAATTCGTTACGGTGCCCATCTTATTATGGGAACACGTCCTATCGCGATTTCCCTCCTCCTTCGCTCCTCCTTCGCCGACCAGTTTCCCTTTTCTTCCTTCCTTCCTTTCTTCTTCTTATTCTTCCACGAATATTTCCAAGACCGCTGGAAGAACGATGGAAGTTCCGCGAGCAAATTTCGAGTGTACGTGAGAGACCGTACCCCGGGGGACGGCGCGCTGCACCTCGCCACTTTTTCTCATGCAGCTGTTCCACGCTGGTGCCGGCTGTTTATCTGTCCCTTCTCATTATTCTTCGAGATGCAGCCAATGCTTCGCTCATGATCTAAGTAATCGTTCCGCTTGTTCCTTCCTGTTGGCATCCTTCTCCGCTCTTTAAACGTCGGCTGATTCTCACGAGAGATTCAGCCTTACGTAAAAGTCTCGCGTCGGTTGATACGCGATGTGCGCGCGCTGTGGTAGACGCTGGGTGGATAGATACATAACTGGAAGCAGGAAGGAAAGAAAAATCGCGTTGGAATTCAAAAGCAAAATGGCATACATAAAATATCGCGGCGGATGAAATATGAGGGTGACATGTTAATGAGATGGGCGGCGAGGGGAGGGCGAAACGAGGCACGCGTTGAAGGACCAACGCGCGCGGCAAGTGGAGCAATTCTCGCGGAAACCATCGCGACACATTGGGCTTAATGTCCCGGGTAGGGGTCTTATCGTCTAAAGACAAATCTCTTTCCCTCTCCAATTCCATGGTCAATTTTTCTACCTCGGGTCGCGCAATCCTTCTCCGCGCCGTGGCAGCCGAATCATTCCATTTAATCTCCCGTTGAGTGTTTGATATCGTTCCGAGGAGAGGCACGAGTGCGTTTTCTCGATACAAGTGCAGCTTGGCGGATTACTTCGGTCTCTCTCCTTTCGTTTTTTCTCTCTCTTTCACAGGGAGGGCAAATTAAAAGATTAAAAGCACGGGAGATGTAATTGACCGATCCTTGAGAACGAAAGAACGAAAGAACGAAAGAACGAAAGAACGAAGGAAGAACGAGAGAAACGAAAAGAGGAGAAAGAGAGAGAGAGAGAGAGAGAGGGAGGAAAGGGATTGAAGAGGTTATCCGTCACGTCGGGATTATATATATTTCACGCAGATCAAAAATACATGGAGAATTCAATCTCAAGATAGAGAGCTTGCCAAGAGTAATTCGCTCGTTACCAGATGCCTAAACTTTATGACAGACGTAAAGAAGTATGGAGAAGGTGAGATTCTATCGTCGGGGCGACGGATCTAACTTTTCCTTCTATCCGCCGGCCGTTTCACGGCCAACTCCAACTATGAGCAACGCCATCATCCCGCGGCAAGCTTCGAGGATTATCCTCGTTGATACGGCACTTCTCGCAATAGGCTTGCGCGCTTTTAAATACTCGGGCGAAAGCTCACCGTGAAACGTGAAAATAGTCGCTGAACCGCCATGGCAAGAATAAAAGTCACGGTACATTACATGGCTCGCCTATTTGTACCCTGATGGGCCGTGCGTGCGTATAAGTTTTATAAATTGTGCGCCGCGTCGATATTTCAAGGGGCAAATGTGCAGCGCGAAATATAAAACGGAAAAAAGAAAAAAGAAGAAAAAAGTAAAGAAAAAAAAAAACATTACGTTTACACGGCTACCTTTTGTTCCGACAAGCCCGCATTGCGTCAAGTTTTAATTTGAGCCTCTTGTTAACGATAACGATTTTTCTTCGAAATTTTTTATGTATTGGAATACATGATACGACACACGTGCCACGCTGTACCTACGATACAAAAATTGCCAAATTGAATGCAGAAATACGAAAATCGTATCGTCGCGGCGCACCCACCGAGTCTGGGTCGTTCGAAGGCCGCGGAGGGTCGTAAAAGGTCACCGAGACGCGGATTATCGAGAGGTTGTGAAAGTTATTTTTAAATCGCCAAGATGGTTTGAAATGGCTACTGCGACGACGATTATATTGTACATTAGCCAACCAACAGGCATTTCGCGTTACGTTATAACCCATTTGCAAAAATGGGAATAATAATACTGGAAGAAGAAAAGGGATATCGAATTTCCAGGTAATGAGGTACTTTCAACTAGAGTACCCGCTGGAAGGTAGCGGAGAAATATCGGATGCGATCGAGCCGAGCGGTAATAGATAATTTATCCGATAAACGCGAATCACCTGCAGGTAGAATTTCTCACAATGCGTGTCAGAAGGTCTACCATCCGTATCGGTAAATTCCGGTCACGAGTCGAGCAATCATCCTGTGTCACAGAGTTCGAGAAATTATTCTGACCGAGGGCATTTCTTGCTTGCTCTCAGGTACACGGAATCAACCGAAAGCTCGCGTACAGCAATTACTGATCGTTATTGACGTAGTGCATTTACCTGGCCGTAATACGTGCGCGATATTTGCAAGGCAGTTACTAGTTTTCGAAAGTTACCGAACTACGCTCCCAACTGGATAGTTGCATTTTCGCCAACTTTCTCACCGAACTAATGAATGGTACATTCGCGCGTGTATCGATACCACTGTGGAAATCACGTACGTACGTACGTACGTATCTCAAAATGCTTTACATCGTAGGAACTTTCTTTACTCATCTCTCTTCCTCTGTATCAATGAATCGGATAGAGATTCGTTTCGAGGCAGCAGCGAGTCGTTCTCTTCGACCGAGTTGATGTAAGAGGATCCAAGAAGGATCGATGGCCACGAAGTAGAAGAGTTAATGACCATGGCGAAACAGACGTCGAGCTACTGCCATAGATAGAAAATACTGCGACTAATGGCAGCGTTAATACTGCTAACGTCGGGACAGTAGTTACTGACCGTAATAGACAGACAATGGCAGAGGCTGGAGAGGAGCTCGATATTACATGGAAGTGAATAGTGAGCGTCGCGAGCAGACACAGCGCTTATTTGTTCCTTCCAGCAATATGAAGGTAGCTTATTTCGAAGAAATCGTCGTTCCCTCTGCCACGATAGATCCGATAGTTGCGAATTATTGTACACACAGGGGAACACCGACGATTAATTAAAATCTGGATCTGGTAACGGCCGCGCATTTGTCGATAGAACGAGGTACACATATAGAGGGAACTAAATTACTTCCCCTTCGTTTCTCATCGAGCGATTTTTACTGGTGGAAGGAAGAACGTTTCCAATTTCGCAGGGAACAAATGATGAAAAATTCGATCTGTGATAAAAGCGGACCGTGCATTCCGCTCGCAGTAAGTTGAAATTTTTAGTCGATTTCCACCCACGTAGTAAGGGCACCAGGGAGGTGGAGATCCCTGGTCGTTACAGGCGAATCCTCCTTTTTCCTGGTTCCCGGTGGTTCACGACCAATTCCGGCCACGGATCATTTTTGTTAACGAGACTTTTTTACCGGCTCTTCAGGTGTCGTGGATCAAACGAAAGAACGTCCAGGAGTTACTGACCGTAGGACTGACAACGTACGCCAACGACGAGCGATTCCAGGCAATTCATTTCCACCACAGCGAGGATTGGACTCTTCAAATAAAATACGTTCAACCAAGGGATGGTGGATTGTACCAGTGCCAAGTATCCACCCACCCACCCACCAGTGTATTTCTGTTCCTCGAGGTTGTCGGTAAGCGTGATATTAAACACCGATATAAGCTATTCGCGTGTGGCCTCTGGCCGATTTTCGGTTATCGCGGCCTCTCCAATTCCCTTCCCTCCTCCTCCGATTCTCCAGTTTTGTTCTTTTAATACACTTTTCAGCATTTTCACGCTGAAATTTTGTATTAATTTGTTTCGTTCAATGACTAATGAAATTGGAATAAATGTTTCCAGAAAGGATTATTCTTCGTCATCATTGAACATCATTCGACAACGGTGAAAACGTATCGGGAAAATATCGGTTCGATTATTCGTATCGATCGTCTGTCGCTTTCCTTTTTTCTTTTTTTTTTTTTTTTTTTTTTTTTTTTATCAACATGCACAACACAATCGGCGTACCATCTCTCTCTCTCTCTCTTTCATTTATACGCACACGTTCTGGTTCATGCATACGCGCGATCACGTATTCCGGCGTATTTCTCCGCCAATATCGTTCTTTTCTTCAGTGTGGCGTTTCACATTTCGCCGCTACCCGCTCGAAATTACGTCAGCTACTGTAACGAATATTATATAAAACGAGAACGCGGTCAAATGCAGGAAATAAAATCGAAGCAAAACGCGTGTTCCTTTTGTCGGGAACTGGCTTACAAACGCAAGCTGGAAAAGTGGCGATGTTTTCTACGAAAGGGGCAACGTAAAGAGCATCGTAGCTAGTTAGAGACAGTACACTCTCCAGTCTGGTTTCCTGATAAGAAACCCAACACCGGAATATCTATAGTGGAGATGCTTTTTTCTTATACACTTGGCCTAGGAAAAAGAGGTAGATAGCAGTTTAAGAATTCTCTCTGTTTTATCAGATCACCTATCTCTGGCCGTTTTCTTTTGCCTTTTTTCCCTTTCTCTCAGTCGCTTGATCGTCGTTCCTTGTTCCAACGCTATTCTCTTTTCCTCAGCTACGGATTAAGTGTTTACACATTTTCATTCCTATTTACGCAGGCTCTGCATGTCGTCGTGTTCCAGGTCCGAGAAACAGTCCCTCAGAAAAAGTCTAGAGAGCACTTTTATCTGGATTTTATTAAACAGCGATCAATAGCGAGGAAACGGTTTTTATCAGACGCAGGAGGCAGAAGTTTTGTGAATTACGACATTTGGTCCCGGCGTCGCCGTTTTAAGCGACGTTTCTCTCTCTCTCTCTCTCTCTGTCTCTCCTTTTCTCTCTGTCCCTCTGTCTCTCCGTATTTCGTGTATTTGCATTTAGATTCTGGTTTTTGGAAGCACGCTGCCTCCATATCTATATCTATAGATTTGTACATATACTTCCACATATATATATATATTAAGCATACTTTTGTTGTATGTGTGTGTGTGCGTGTGCGCATAGTACGATCGCGCGAGCGCGCCAGTTACTATCTAATTTTGTCCTGGTTTCCGGAACCATGTTTTTGTCGTGACATCTGACGGATACGTACGAGAGCCTTTCTCAGGTACTTTTAATATTTATGCTCTCTCTCCTGTCCTCAACCCCATCTCCAGCCCCCTGAATCTGGGACGTGTAATATTTACGTTCCGTCTTGCACGCTGGAAATTCATGGGCCGAGATTTTTCTGATCTGAGGATGATGTATAATAGGATCGCAGCCGCGACGTATTTCGATTATGGCATTTTATACACCGCTAAATGGCCGGCACGGAGGCACGGATTTCGACGGCAGACGGAATACGATATACGAATGTATCGTCTGTTCACAATCGAACGAAATATCCTGCAGATTTCGACGATCGATTCGCGTGCCTAACGTTCCCTCTGACAATGAGTGAAATCGATTTCGTTAATTACCTCGACTGTGTCCCTTTGACTCGCCGCGAATTTAAAGACTGGCCCGTTCGAAGCGAGGTCCTTCGATGAAATTATACCTTTTCCCGTCCATTCGGTCGATTTGCGCGATCAGCCGTTTCCACCGTGAAAGATTTAAAAAAGATATCAACGATAAAACGTCGCGACCCTCGAAAATTTATAAAAGAATTCGATCGTTCGCTCGTTTCAGATCAGTCCCCCGGGCGAATTTCTCAAACGCTCCAACTCCTCGAGATATCGTATCGCAGTTTCAATAAAAGATACTCCCGTTGTAAAACGCCCGTATTTTGCGTTAAATTTCAACGTTACACTCGAACGAAACGACCGTCACTTGCCGTGCCACCTTTTGAAAAACTACGGGAAATCGATTTCCAGCGGCAACTGTCTGACTATACGCGTACCCATTCTCCTCGAGCGTAGCCCCCACCCCCTTACTTCCCCCTACCGCCCTCGTGTACTACACGGCGAACAACGGTTAGACAAAGACGAGTTCTCGTCGTCGTGTTAATACTGTCAATCGATTAATTCGAGTTAATCGAAAGAGCATTTTCAGGACATTTCCATCGTCGCTGATTATTAACGATTGCTCTTGTCGAACAAACGGCCAGCCGGAGGGCCGAGAAAGAGAGAGAGAGGGGGGGGAGGGAAGAACGGAAGAAAAAAGAAATTGGATTACGTAGCTTGCTCGCTAATTAAAAAGCGATCGAAGAGAATGGATCGGAGAAGCCTTTTCTCGCAATCAACAGTATGCGCGTTCGCGAGTGGCTCCGTAGCTGAAAATCAAATTGGATTACCAGAGAATAAGAAGTTGATAAAGACGTATTTAACGAGGGCATCGGCTCGGAAGGAATTTATCTTCCCCGGCAACTTTCGAATCGATAACGATCGTAGCCATTGTCGCAAAGACAGTTTTGAAAGTTGACCCTAATGACGTTTCAGTAAATCTTTCTAATAATTAGACAAATAGTATCGTAGAAAAAAAAACAAGAAAAGGGAGAGAAAAGAAAAACAAAGAAAAATAGACGGAGGAAAAAGAGAATTTTTAACGTCCGTGGGATAAATAACTCGCCTCTCGCTTGCCGGTAGGTACGTCGACCTTTCCAAGTATGCGAGCGCGTGGCAGATCTAATTTTAATCATCCGATATTGCTACATCACCCTTAAAACTTTCAACACAGGCCGGAGAAGGGATTAGATCACACCACATTTAATAAGCTTCTCAATTTCTGCCGGGTATATAGACTCGAGTTACAATTTCTTTCTCATCGTGGAAATTAATTAAGAAACTAAATTACAAACTACACAACCTGGATAATTCGATCCAGGTGTAATTGAATGCTCGGAAAGCGAGAAAAGATTGAAGCGGAGGAAAAGAGGAGAAAAAGGGAGGGGAAAAGCCGTGCGAAACGAGTGAAATAGAAAGAAAAGTCCGGGCGAGTGAGGCGCGATTCGAGAGAGCAAAAATTGGTCAATCCGACGAAGCGTATAAACAACAAAGCGCAATCGCTTTAACGGATCGGTTGAAATTCACGTACGCGCAGAGAAATTCGCATCGCGCCGCGTACGTATAGAAAGCGTATCATCGTTCGGAATCCCGGGCGTCCTTGAATCGTGACGTTTTAATAAATTTCTGTTTTTATTTCCACGATACGCGCGTAGTGGGGGCGCGCGTTCTTTTGCGCGTTCGCCGACGGGATTCAACGCGGTCGATCGCGATATCGAGAGGGAACCACTTGGAGCGTGGACGCTTCAAAAGAGCGTGCTTGTATCACGCAGAGGAGCGCTTAAAACTCGATCCAGGCTGACGTTCATGTGCGTTCGTCCGTGACACGACGTGAAACGGAAGCCCTGTCGCCGGGGGTTGAAGGCGGACGGGCAAAAGTGTATCCGGCTGGGGATGGCGAAGGTTTTGCCCTCGTGTTTGCAGTGTTCCGTCACACCTGATCCTATAGCGGATTCGCGGACTGTCGTGTCAGTCCGCGTCGGTGAGCGAACAAAGACGAATGCGATGGCTCGAGTAAACGAAAAGGTGGTAGTCGGGGGCGTTGTATGTTGGGCTTGTAAAGAGAGAGAGAGATCGCATTCGTGTAGTAAGGGTAACTTAAAATTCTTCGGGTTGCGTCAGCCTGTGGAGAAGATAGCACAAAGGTTGCCTAGTCCATGAGACGGTTGAAAGAACCAGAGTGAAAGAGAGGGAGGGAGAGAGAGAGAGAGAGAGAGGGTGAGAAAGTGAGAGGGTGAGTAGGATTTCGCACGCTATCCCCGTACAAGCCTTAACCAACCACGATGCATACCTCATCCTTCCTACCCTGCTCATAACCGCCTTGGATCCTAGTAAACAATATGGGATAGAACGGTAAGCTGCTCACGTCTGACGCGTCACGTTCTGCCATTTGCAGAGGCCAGAGCAGAGATAGCCGGTGCCTCGGAAAAGTTCGTGAGGCCAGGTAGCACCCTGCAGCTTCACTGCCTCGTGAAAAAATCGACCGAGACGCCTTCCTATCTATTCTGGTACCATAACTTCCGGATGATCAACTACGACATCGATCAGGGGGTCAATGTCAGCACCGATCTGGCGGGCCGTGAGAGCTGGCTGGAAGTGCCCCATGCGTCTGATCGTCATTCCGGAAATTACACCTGCGAGGCGAGTAACGCGCAACCGGCGCGGGTGTTGGTGAACGTGTTCAAAGGAGATAATCCAGCGGCGATGCAGCACAGTATCGCGTCCTCGCCATCTGTCATGGCCTGCAGCGCGCTATTGATGATGTTCACCACGTTGAAGCTGGTGCTGCATTCCACCGTCACGAACTGACCGCCGTGTCGCGTCGCGTCGCCTCGAAATGTAGAAAAATGAACGTCGCGATCCCTCTTCTTCGAAGATGAAGGGGACAAAGCGATGTAACCGCAGCTCGAAGCTCGCAAACGAGGATAAATGTCGTCCAAGCAGCACGCTTCGATCGTACTTTAGAGGACGTTGCAGAGAGGACGGTGCAGTTTGTTCCAGCGAGATCGCATCCTCGAGAGACTCTGGCAGGACCCGAAATCAGGCAGCCTTTGATCTTCGAAAGGTGAGCGGCGTTGTCGTGATATACGCGTATTAACGTAATTCTTAAAGGATCGAAATCGAATAGTCGAGAGTGGAAGATGGACGTGTGCGTGTCTGTCGCTCGTGTGTACGAAGAAGTGAGACAAAAGCGTGTAACGAGAATAACGTCTGTGTAAAACATTCGAACACGGCGAGTCTAGCCGTGTATCGTTAACGACCGTGCATGTAGCCGACAGCTACTTCGAACGACGCTCACGTATTCGTTGTATCGCGTGAATAACGAAGCATCGTCGCATGAGACGGAAAGATTCCTTACGCTCTAGGGCGTTATAGGGCGGACGCCAGTTTCAACGTTTCAACCAGTGTCACCGTACATACACACGTGTTTGCTCAAAAGTTGGTATATCGCGCGCGAGCTCAACCCCTTGCTCTCCCTACACACCGTCTGTTAACCCGTTGTGATATGTGTGTAAATGTGTAAGCTGTGTGTTACCATCGCGATCGTAGAAGTGTAATTGTGTAATCTGTACTGCGACGAGTGGCACGATTAACGGCGATAATCCTGTCGCGATCCGACGCATTTTCCCCGGCCAAACTTTCCGACCCTGTGTAGACCTGGTAGCGACAACTTTGTTCTGTGTTAACTCGTCTCTCTCGTTCGCCGCTCGTGAAATTTACGTTACGTTAATGCCAGCGACGAGAGATCGTCGGCGGTTTCGCTCGTTCGTTCGCGTTAACGAACACGTTTCAGCAAACACTTGGCAAGAAAGAAAGAAAAAGAGAGAAAAGAGACAAAGAACGAGAGACCAAGAGCCAATCGTCGCCACGTTCTACCACGTGCGTGAAGGTCGTCGAAAATCGACGAGCGAAAGTTCGATCGCCAAGCTGGGGCAAAAGGGGCAAATTTGCCGAGACATAGTGGAATATTGCATATTCGGCCTATATGTACAGGTGCGTGTAATTAATCGTGATAATCCCGGCGTAATGCAACATAGCCTAACGACATTATCTTCTACTGCCTTGCTCCGCACAGACGATCTTGCTCATAATGTCTAAATTAGTTCTATCTGACGTCCACGAAATGACCGTGCTCAGGTGTGGTACTCGCCGTGTAGGGAAGCGGCGCGGCGATTAACGACCGATGGAGAGAATCGTTGCAAAAAATATATCCGAAGTTGTTGACGCGATCGTGTTTCGCGTTTTTTAGCCAATTTGTCGTTGGAAACTCGTGAGTATCGACGAGTAAAATAAAACTGTTGTCGTGTTTAGCGTATCGCGTTAGAGAAAGTTCACCAAACCCCTTCCCTTCCCACTGCCACCCCTGTTAAAAACCAAGCTCGACTGTGCCAATCGCGCATCGATCTCCCGTTTTCCATATCGAATCGTTCGATCGCGTGAAATTTTATTGTACATATATTTTCTATGTCGGTTGTTCGTCGATCTATAAATTATATGGTAAATCATTTATAGAGGAGCGTGGCTCCGTGAATCGCTCGCGAGGTACGCAAGGTGATCATCCTGGACCATAATGTGTTTCGCAGCGTTAGTATTGCCGCATGTTCTCCAAGCTAATCCACTATTTCCTAGGTAGACAGCTGTTTCACGTATCCGTACACACTGCCAACGAGGATAATCCAGTTTCTGCAAATAATAAACCCAACAGTTATATTATTATCAAGTCGGTGTGGCCGGATTTCGACGCGAGCAAACGAAATGCTCGCGCGGTGTGCGTCAAAGATTATACACGCCGAGGAATCCCTTCGTATAACATATACCTGCATCGATCTCGATTACTCCGATCGATTACAAACGGTAACATTTCATCGAGTATTGTACACACCATTCGACGGGATCCTTTGATTTATGTAAGTTGAAGCGATGGGTTATTTAATGTGATGTGTTCGACTATATAGTCACTGTCTGTTCTATGTACATACGTATACATAACATATACATATATATTATATATATATATACATATAAAAATATGTTAAAAACGTCGCACAATGTTAATCTCATTTACGGTTGAATAAAGTTTTCATATAAATTCCACTGGACTCTTGGAAACCGCAGACAAGGAATCTTCGATTATTCACGACTTTCGTAATAATAACAGATCGCTCTTTCATCCCCTCGTTTAAAAGCCTCTTTCCCTCTTTTATTAACGGCGCTGGTTTAACACCGTCCCGATGTTTTCCTGATTTCGTACAAATCGATATTCGCGTAGCCCGGCCGAGTAAGAGACAGATGTAAGTAATGAATTACACCTCGACACTGTTCCATGACACAATAGACAGTATTTTCGTTTCTGTGTGTAATATAACCGGAGCTCTCTTTATTGAAGTAAAATACTAACGGAATGCGATGGGTTCATGGTGTATAAGCATTTTCATTCATATTTCTCTCTCTCTCTCTCTCTCTCGCTTGTTTCCCGCTCGTTTTCTCCGTCTCTCTCCATCTCTCTCGCTCTCTCTTTCTCCACGTTTCTCCACCCCTCTCACGGAGATAGAGAATAATTTCGCCGTGACACAGTTCGAGCCTCAGTCTCCGATAATAGCTGCATGCTAATGGCATTGTTTGCCACATTAAAATTACCGTTCCGCTCAATCGGCACTAATTGATTATTACGCCGCATCGAAACTATTCAAGAATTACGATCCCATTAATTGACGCAGAGTGGATACTCAAACGAGCCGTTACCGCTGAGAGAAAAATCTGCGGTCGTCCAAAGGACGCTATTGTTCTTGTTACCCCTATCCGTTCCTTTGCCCAAGGAACTCAATCTCGTTGAAATTAAACGGAACGCAAACCGGATAATTTATCACGGACTATTGGTTTACACGGTAGTTGGAACACGATCGAAACTAAATTTCACGATCGTGATTCCGGGTATATCCGCGTTGAAGGCGGTTTTAATCGGCACTCGATTATGTTTACCATACACACCATCGAGCGCACTTGATCGAGAGAGAGAGAGAGAGAGAGAGNGAGGGAAGTTTGCAACGCGATTAGTCTAGTTTACGCAATAATCGCGAGGGCAAAGCAACCGTACCATTAATCTCGGTCAATCTTCGTCGTTCCGTGCTATCCGTGAAGTGTAATCTCGCGCTCTTGGTCGATACTGTACGTTACGAGGGATTAGGCAAGTCGCAGTTTGCAGCATCGACGCGCAATTAAAGATCACCTCGTATTCGGGCGCGGACGACGTTATCAGCACTTACCTTACAATTTTCCGTCCAAATGCAGCGCCGGCAGTTGCGAGCGTCGCGAATAGACGCGATATGCAGCCTGCGTGCAACTAAACAATGCACCCTGACGCGCCAGCCCTGGATGGCAGCCGTAAATGCATCAGCATAAATCGTCCATTCGATGGAGCCATCGAGTGGTAGAGAAAAAGGAGAAAGAAAGGCGTTAGATTGGTGGCCAGGAACAAAGGCACGGTTTTTCTTTTTTCGTTTGCTTCTCTTTTTTAGGGAGTGGCCTGTCTGACGGCGGGAGGAGAGAAACCATGGGTTAAGGCTCCTCTGTGGAGGAGAGTGAAGAGGAGAGGAGACCGTGCGTGAGGCAATAATGGAGAAACGTCTGTGGTGACGTGGTAACTGTGCGCGCCCACGGAACAGGCATTCAAATTTGCGCGTAAAAAGCCTGTCGAATTGCTCCAGTTTTTTTTTCCTCCACGGTTCTTGTTTTAACTCCATTCTGCAGCGGGAATGATTCCGCTCCGCAGGATCGTCGCGAGACATTGTAACTTCTCTCTTCCTCGTCGGTAATTCGTGATTAATTTGCCCGGGCTCGGCGTTTAAAATAGGTTTTCAGCAAACTTTTTGCATAGTTCCCTCTCCACCCGTCCACCCGTGGAACTTTCGCGCGGGCGTTTCGCACGTCGATTCGTTCTCCTCGGATCCGTTGCCCTTTCCCATTTTCCTTCTCTCCTTTTTTTTCTCTCCCTTTTTTTTCTCGTCCCTTCCTCTTTCCCACCCCCGCTCTGTTACTTTCAATATTATTTAGGCGTCGGCTCGCGCGATTCGATATGGATGAAAGATCACGAAGAAAGACACGTTGAAAATGAACGACCAGCTGGTCTTAATATGAAAAATTCAAATGTCTGCGCGAATTTAACGCACGCCCTGTGAATATTTAATGCGTTATAAGTTGACGGTGAGAGGGTGAATTATTCATACAATAGGTGAACTCGCCGTTAACGGAGTTTAAACTATGTATGTACATGCGTGTACGTGCATACGTACCCTTCCAGTTGCTCGAACATAACGTTAATATTTATAATAACTTAGACGTCACCGGGGGTAGGTATCTGGACCGTGGCGTTCTCACACAGGATTTCAAAAGCTTTATTCTATTTTTCGTCGGTACAAACGGGGTGCGATATGTAATTCTAATTAAAATTTTACATATTTTAGCATGCGGCCAGCGCGGCTACAGGTGCATTATACTCACTCCTCGTTTGCTCCTCGAAAAATAGAGTACCGTTTCCCCGAATCGGTATTTCAACTGACGAAAAAATATCGTTCGAAAACTCCGCGCCGTTTATTTAGCGTGTTACGAATTAATAAAGGGACGAATGATTTCACGGTTTAACGAGCTAATTCGAATCAATCGACGAGCACAAACAATGACGATAACGAACTGTAACGATTAATAATTCCATCGGATTCGTATTATACATTTTCGTATTTTTCTTTCTCATTTCGCGCGAGCGCGAGTTTTATTTTCTGCCGCGGCGTTTCTTTTTTCCCTCTTTTTTTCTTTTTTTTCTTTTTTTTCGCAGTTTAAAATAAGCCGAAATCTCCGAGCGAATTTGCAAATGCGATAACCAGCGCGATGATTTAAATCCAACACCGTGACCAATTAACACCGGAACACGAGCGATGGTGCATTGCAACAAAAAAAAAAAAAAAAAAAAAAAAAAAAAAAAAAAAAAAAAAAAAAAAAAAAGNAAAAAAAAAAGAGAGAGAGAGAGAGGAAAAGGGGGAGAAAGAAAAAACAACTGGGAAAATAGTACGGATTTTTTGCAGGGAACATGAAACGCGAAACGGGAATTACTTTCTATAAGGCGTTCAAATATTTCACGTAACGCCGAGCCACGCCGAGAATACAAATGTTTTCTAGCGAGCGATATCCCCAACGTAACGGGTTTCCATTTAAATAATTTCCCCGGGAAAAAGCTTCGCCGACCCAACGATTCTCCAACGAATCCTCCGAACGGATGATGATTAATAAAAAGTCCGCCGATACTTTTCAACGATACTCCAGCACGCGGAGATTAGGTCGCGTCGATTGCCGCCGAGACAAACGTTTCACATTAAATTAACGTCTCTCGAGCCGCGTTTGTCAAACGCGAGATCACGCTTGCTTTTTCAATTTTCGTTTGCCCCGCGGTGGAAAAACGAAAAGTCAATTGAACAAGGGGCCGGGGCGGGGGGGGGGGGGGGTANAATGCGTTCACGTTTGCGCTCGGGTAAACGTCATCCGTATGCGTATTTGCTCGAACACGAATATGCATCCACATATTTGCACCGTGTATATACGAGGTACACGCGTGCTCGAGGAAGCGTCGTCTGCGCCTTCCAATATGGCAATCAGGTGCCACGTGCGAATAAATATTCGTTACAGACGGGAATTTCGTCAGACGTTTCGCGTGTCGAGGTCGAGCCAAATAAATATACGCGAGTACGTGGGCGGATGCGTGTCGACGAGAGCGTACAGCTTTTTCAAACGTTTTCTGAAACGATAGTTTCATCAAGTTTATCGTATGTCGGCGTACGCGTTAATTGCGATTCTAAAGTTCAGCGTTTTCAGCAGACAATAACCCGCTACATTTCATGCTCTTCGACGCGCGTTAATTCTTTCAAGCCCTGCAATTGTGTCTGCCGCTGATACGCGATGATAAATAAATAAATAAAAATTCATACACGTGAGAGTAATTTTATTAACATAGAAACCACTTATTTCGTGCAAGTCCGGATCAATCGGACGAGTAATTTTAGTTTGAATCTGAAGGCATGAAATAACAAAGTGCTAGAATAATATCCCGGAAATGGCTAAAACAAAAATGAACAGGGACCATTGTATTCCCTTGCGGTATTCCAGAGTTAATCGAATTGCCAGATGTGCCAGATCGTCGATTGACAGATAACAGCACGTGGCTGGATGAATAATCCGCCTGGTACCGACGGAGGAAAAACGATTTCGATATATAATTCAATGGAAAAATGATAATGCAACGCTAATCGTCTTGTTCGCAGGAAACAGAAACGCCCGCCGGGCTCTGTCCGTTTTTGAATCACCGTGTAACAACGGCCTAGTGATATACACATACGTTCGAAACATTGTGGCGTAATGACTTTATATAATTGAACTTTGATTACGCGCTGCAACCGCGTCATTTGTTGATGTAATACGTATTTTCCAATGGATACAGTTGCGATCGGATTGACGCACGTGAATCGTGTTTTCCGTTACCGCTCAAGAATCGAACTATGCCGTAACAGCGTTCGCTTGTCGGAAGACGTTTGCCTAACCGTCGATAATAAGTTGGCGTTTTTCTTTGTTCAAGCCTTTCTCTCATCCAAATTGAAGTTCTCGTTTCTCTTTGAAAAAAGAAAACAACGCGATAAAATTCCTCGGAACACCGATCTAGATCTACGGCATTCCGTTGTTTCTTTATCGAAATAATCTCACGAACTGTTGAACGAGAGACGGAAGAGCTTTTCTGACCGAGAGCAAGGTTATCGCAACGCACACGATTATACAGATCATCGTAACGTTCACCGACGGAGTATTCATCGATCTGTACATCTCGTAGCCCAAACATTGCGACGCCATACCGATCACGAAGCAGGATATACCGAGGAAGTTGTGGCCGAATTTAATTACTACCGGTCTTACAACCTGTCGAAGTTTCGCTGCGACGAAAACAGGGTAGCCGGCCACGGTTAAAAACACCATCACGACCAGAGACGTGATACCTAAAATCGCGTGGTATGACTTGAAGTGATGCGATCTCGGGTTGGAATCCTTCGCTAGATACATAGGCACGAAGCCGGCAACGACGAGGACCAGGCCAAGAGTCTGCAGGACCCAGTGGAGGTGTTTCTTGGCACTGTGCGTAAGAAAGTTCGTCAGGACACCGTCACCGGCGAACACGACAATGGCCTCCGACATCATCAGGATGTACTGAAAAGGCGTAAGATTGAGTCGTCAGTGGTGACGGAAGTTGCAGCCGTTCGGCGAAGTCGTTAGAACTTCTTTGGCCACTTTGGTTAGCCGCGCGGTCTCTCCCCCTCCCTCGAGGAAGGAAGGAGAGAGAGCTAGTTTCGAATAGGGGAACTCGGTGCCGTAGTTGAATTTCGATTTCGCTGTTGCCGTGTGGTAGACACGAGAGACGTGTGTGTAAGTGAGAAATAAATGGTGCAATTTGAATCGGACGGTAATCGTCACGGTGGGTACTCTTGGGCAAGGTTACACGCGAAACTTCTAACTCTAAGGTCTCTTTCTAATCTTTTCTTTTTTTTTCGTCTTCTTCTTTTCCTTCTTTTCGCTCTTCCTTTATTCCTTCCCTTTCGCCTTCTTCTCGACGATTAAACCGCGAGAAACGGTTCGTCCGAATTTCTTGCTTTGCGTCGACCGTCTGTACGTTTGTCTGGGCATTTTTGTTCGTCTTTCTCGTTAAGAAGACCGGTTGAAACGGCAAAAGGGACGATTTCGCATTAACTGAGAAAACGTTCTGGCGCAACAAGCACAGATGAGAATGTACATTTAAAACGTGTGTTTGAGTATCGGTCGATATACGTACCCCGAGAGTGCAGAGGGTTGCGTGTATCTGGGACACGCTCGGACCCACCGTGTAGTGACACAGGGTGAACAACGTCAGAGAAACGATAAGTATATGGTTAACGAGGTCAACAATGGTAACGCATATGTTTCGTTTCGTGACAGAGACTTCCGAATTTGCCCAACTATTCGAAGAACCCAACTGCGGATTTTCAACGTCGACTTTTCTCTGGCCCAGCTGGCTCGACATTGCAATTGCTCCTTTCTCTCCCATGCTTTCGAAATATCTGCAAGTTTACAACAATCACCAAGTTGCCTTTGAAAACGAATTTTTATGTCACGATTCCCATCCGCGTAAAGGCGACTTCGTTAAATGAAATTATTACGTAACATTTTCCAATAATTAAATAACTCAATAACTGGTTATTCGATGAAATTACTTCCGGTTATGATATTACTCCAGATCTCTATCTATTTCAATAATTCCGTTTGACGTTTCCACGTGTTTTCAGTATCTCGACTGCGAATCCTCTCCTCCCCTTTTTTCAATATTTCCGATCGTATAACGATCGGAGCCGGGACCCGTATCGTATCGTATCGTATCGTATCGTATCGTATCGTATCAGATATCACGTATCAAGGGAAGAAATCTATTTGGCTAATTTCCTCGCGATGCACCTAGCCGGAAAAATCGTCGACCTTCTTCCCGTATCGATGAGAAGTTCTTTACGACATGGCTCGAAAATATTTACCAAATGAACAAAGAGCTCGCCGGGGTGGCAATAGTAATTACTAGGCACGATAAGGGAAATTACAAAGGCAACTGGCTGGTATTTGTATTGAAGTGATTACATCTGGGAGCGCGATGGTACTGACCCCTTTAAAATCGGGCCACTGATCGAAAGAAGCAGAAATGAGTTCGTTGATCCCGGCGACGTTCCGTAAGAAACGAAAATGTAAAAGGCCGTGTGACGCAGAGAATAGAAGTTCAGCACATAATTGATTTACCGATGCAATCCGATCAATATACATATATATATATATATATATATATATATATATATATATATATATATGTATGTATGTATGTATGTATGTATATATCACGTATTGTATACATCTAACGTGAGCAGCTGGCATGTTCAGGGATAAGGGAATACACATAAGTAGCAGACGATCGTTCTGTGTCGTTCCTCATGGAAAGGGAAAAAAGACGGGAGAGAGAAAGAGAAATTCGCTCTTCTCGAAGCGTGATTTCCTCTTTTTCTCATCTGAATCGCCATAATCTCTTCGGGCGAATCGAAGCCAGCGAATAAAACAAACAAGTTCCCTCTTCCGTCGAAAGACGGGAAGAGAGCGGTAGGATGCGCGGCCGCGGAACATCCAGCCGCCGTTACCTTTTTTATTTTCGATTTATTTTGTCCACAATATAGTTCGTTAGCGTTCGCTTCCTTCGTCTCGACTTCTCTCTGGTCTGGGAAACGCTCAGGGTTTTCGTTCACGGGCGAAACGTTACTACCACCAGACTTGAAAAATTGTTTTACTGGTTAGTTTATTACGCGAGCATCGCGTCCTGCTTGGTAATCAAACGTTCTGACTGGTGAAGATTTCTCGAATACGATCGTTTAATCGAATCGCGTGAAATTCTCTCTCTCTCTCTCTCTCTCTCTCTCTCTCTCTCTCTCTTCCTTTCTCATTCGAATTCGCGACCGAGAGCGACAATTACACCGTCTCGCGTCCATGGAAGCGACCGAGGAAACACGGGGCCGGGGGAGATTGGGAAAAAAATTTCAACGTCGCTGGTGGGTGCCGGGGCGTCGGTTCCGGTGGCGAAAAAACGACATTTCGTAGAATTTTAAACGACTCGTTAACTCACCAAACAGCACCCGTTCTCCTCCGCTCGAAATTACGTGAATTCTTCTTAAATTATAGCCGGCGTTGTGTGTCGCGTGCACCATCCGCACACTTTCAACCACTCAGATATGCGTTTCTATTTCGCGGAGCGTAAACATCGATGACTATTCAAGTGCGACCGCTTTCATACTAATTGCGGAAATCCCTCAATCGAGCGGAATGTGCTCGTTGCCGCGATATTGAACATTTCTTTCTTTCCTTCGGTTTTTCGTTTTTCCTTCTCCCCCTCCTTTCTCTCTCTCTCTCTCTCTCTCTATCCCTCTCTCTGCTTCTCTTTATCTGTCTCTTGCCCTCTTTCTCTCTCTCGCCGCAGAACCAAGCTAGATAATTGGAACCGTGATGGCGATCACGTGACCGTAGTTCTCATTAATTAAAGCCATCACATTGCTACGTGACGCTGATAATCAGATGTTATTTTTACGAGACTGATGGTAGTCAAGGCTCTACTCTCTTCGTTTCTCTCTCTCTCTCTCTCTCTCTCTGTCTCTGTCTATCTGTCTCTGTCTCTGTCTCTGTCTGTCTGTCTGTCTGTCTGTCTCTCTCTCTTCGTGATCCACGATCTTCTCCTTCGCTTCACCGTCTCCTATTGTCCTCGAAAAGTTTATTCTCACGCGTCAGGTGCGACCGAGCGGCGCGCATCGAAATTTTCCAATGCAAATCGGGCGCAATTTCGTCGAATCAGATTATCGAATTTAAATTCGATTGAAACGGAGGAAATAGAATTACACGAAAAGTTCCGATCGAGCGGCCTTGGGGGGAGGGGGGGAGGGGGGGGCCTTTAATTGAGATTAACGCGGGTTCTTTCGAAGCGCAATTTTCGAAGTGGCCGATCCCGTTGTATCCCGTAGTCAAAAAAACAGTTTTGCACCCTCCTCGCGTACCGTTCTCGCCGTTAACAATTTTGTTTCGATTCAATCAATCGATCGGCAGTCACCCGTTCACCGATGCAGCGGTATGTACGCAGTCCCGAGAATTCGCGGGAAAATCCCGGGATAATTTGTTTTCCTCATAATTACACTAATTACGCGGAGAAGAATTATTCGAACGGCGGTTCGGTAAAAATGAAAACAATGACTCCGACGGTGGAAAACGAGTTGCGGGCGAATTAATTCGCGCGGGCCGTCGTGCTCGCGCGTTATATTTGCCTCTATTCACCAACCGCTCCTGTGTTATCTCAAAAACATCTATCCATTGTTTGAAAATGCACGAAGCTTCGATTCACACTGCGTGCTTTCGTTCCGCGGGGATATTTCCTGTGTGTAATATCGGTGCAACGATTCGCGAATTCCTGAGAACGATAGCGTGAAAAATGAGAGAAATTGGAATCTGCTTAATTTGTCCCTCCCATCCCTACCACCACTCTGTCTCCGCCGAGCGAAAGTAAAGAACAGAACGTAGAAAAAGACACGAGCACTTTATCTGGCTGTTGTGAGTTACACCTTGTCGCGGCAGTAAATAATTATATAGAAACGGATGGCCATCCCCGCGTAAATATACGTATATTTAAGTGCAAGGTCTGTCATTGTGTCCGAACGTCCGCGTGCATTTTTTATCACTTTTTGTCACTCGCGTTAGTCAAGGCAGACTGTTAAAAGAAGATATCTCCGAAAAATTACGGTATTGCGAGCGCTTTTAATTCAATGCAAATAGCCACAGACTGGTGGCCCACTAATAACGTTGTTCCGCCGAGGATAGAATCTCTTATTTATATTTTCTTCTCTTTTACTGTCTTAATCCGAATAACGAGCACTTCGTATCGTAGTAACCTAATTAGAAGCCGGATTACGTAATAATTGGTGGACTTTTCGTATCTTTTTATGCAAGGACGTAAAAGAGGTATACTTAATCCGATAGCGTATACGCATTGATTGATTTGTTGACACCGCGATGAGAGACGTGTGATCACACATGTCTCCTCTCACGTAGAGATAATGCTTTTGATTCCTGGGCGTGATTAAATACGTAACGCTCGGCTTTATCGTTAGTAGACTTGACACCGATAAATCGTTATCGATGCTTGTTCTTTTCTTTTTTCTACGTCTCTTCATTCATCCCAGAAGATCTCGGAATCAGACGTATTTCTCCTTCCTTCTACTCTGTTTCTTTTTACCTTCTTTTTAATTATCCATTTGTACACGATTTTGCCTACTTCAACGTGAAAGAGCAAAGCAGAAGAAAGCATAGATAGAGGAGAAACATGTTAAAAGAAGTAATAAAAGTAAATGGAAAGAACGTATAAAAGAAAAAAAGATAAAAACACAGAAAGAGTTAATTAGCAGAGCCATTGTGATAGAAGTTTATCAATTTTAATTATCCCTGGCTTAACGAACTCTTAATTAGAAACGCAGGCACATAATTAACATCTACGAAGAGCAATTTATTTTTATCGCCGGATAACAACGGCGGGCGGCCGCGTGAATGATTATGATGCGAGATTTACGAACACGTCAGTCGAGCCTTTTAAATAGTTCAAGCTCAATGTAACCAAGCACGTTGACTTCGAGGCAGCTTTTCTCTTCTTACTTCCTTTCTCTCTCTCTCTCTCTCTCTCTCTTCTCTTTTTCTATCTTTTTCTCGCTAATATTTCGCAGTTGCATTAGCATTTTGAGTGGACAGCCGACATAAATTTATTCTTAGATTTCCATTAAGTCTGGCGGACAGTTATCCCAAACAGTTTCCTCGATCCTTCACGCTCTCACGCTTATATCATATGTATTTCACGTTTCACAACGAAGGCACTCTGCCGGTACCTGTGAACTCTTCGGACCAGTTTCCGATATATACGATCGTGACAGTTTCTGCTCTGACGTACGAATATTCCATGGCCGGAAAAATAAAACGAATACGTTATTATCAGGTTCTATTTGCACCGCGACGAGGCTGTATGAATAATTTTGTCGCGCTACCTGATTTTCGGAGTTCGCATCGATTACCGGATGACTTCATTTCACTTGACCTAGTTCGATTCCTTAAATACCTCAAGGAAAAGAATCCTCATTATTTGAAGGAAGCACGATAAAAATAAAATAATCTCCCTGGATAGGATCGAGGCAAAATATTGAAATATTTGCCACCGATACCTACGGAAGATTAGAGACTGCTGAATCGTCTGAAAGTTGAACGAGTCACATTGAAAACATAAACCTCGAGAAGATAAGGTATTACCGGTTGTTACTAACGCTAGGGGTTCGTGTATTTGCAAGGGTGCGTTCACTGCATTATCGACCGAATTTCACCCCTATTTCCGTGGATCGAGCGAGGCGATCTACCTCGTTGTGCGTCCAGATGTCAGCATCTCCTCGACCGACAGATATCGTAAAAAAAAAAAGGTTCCAACGAAATTAGCCCCTTTAAGGGCTAGAAAAATTCTTTGATATTTATGCCTTTTACTTTTTTCAAATATATTCGTTTTATAGATGTTTTTATGTCTCTTCTGATGCAGCAAAGATTACGCCACAAAACGCCGTGAATCATTATAGTACTCGTAACGTCATGGGTTTCTTTGACATCGTTCCGTCGAAACGTTCGACAAAGAAGAGCCAAGCACNGTCGAAACGTTCGACAAAGAAGAGCCAAGCACAGGTAGCCTCGAATGTAATCGCCTTAGCCGATATTACTGAATGTCGTGCCAGAAACATCCACGCTCTATAATAGATATTTGCCACACGTAATGATAATCCCATAATGCAAGGATCTGTTGGAAACGGGGCAGCACAATTGTCGAATATCTTCCGCTTGGCGTGCGTTGAAATTATATTTCTTATTCGATTGCTCTCGTCGACCTTACGTTATTGCACGTCTCCGACGTAAGAGCGAGCCGGAATGTGTATCGGAGCGTAGTAAAAATTTATACGTGTCCCTGTGCTTCGACGAATGTGGATCGATAATGGTTTTGTGCCTAAGCCTCTGCTCAGTGGAGCGGATCGAAAAAGACGTTCCGAGAATTCTCCTTCAAATTTCTATGAATACAGACCGTTCAGTTGATCAAAATTTAAGGAACGAAGTTTTTAAAGAACTCCCATGAAAAATGTGCAGTGTGCAGACATGAATTTTCCAAACGGCTATACGTGATGTACACTCTTTT